>JAWWML010023925.1:0-15649 GCA_035047165.1 Ormyrus rosae
GCTGCGGCGAGACGACGCAACTACATTCTTATTTAACAAATTAATTTAAATATAAAATAATAAATTAGTCGTGAACAAGGGGCAACTAGGTTCCAAAGGCTTCCCTGTCGACCTCCATTTGCCGCCCAGTTACATCAACATTTTGGTGGCGTTATTCTTTTTTATTGTTAACTTTTATTTTTAGTCTTACAAGTAGTAAAGAAATGTATGGTTTACCATCACACAGCCCTGCATAGGTAAGGCTAATTACTCGGGAAGGTTGCCATGTATTCTCAAGATACCTTTTGTGACCCTTGAGGATTAACTAATCAATTGGGTAAGATTCGCATATCATATGATTGAGGGGCGCCGTTTCTTGGTCTCCTGAAGTTTTCAGAACTCGTCTGTTTCTATCCCTTACGAGGTTGGTCTACCCAACAGTGTTACCTTGAAGGTTATTCGGTCGTACCAGGGTCTATCCGACGTATTATCCGACCCGTATGCCAAGGCGGTACCCCTACCACATTAGAAGAGTCCGTTTAAGAGTTTATAAGGAGTCGGTTGGTCAGGGGGGGGGAGGGCTCGCACGAGATCTGACTCTAGGGGCAGGGAACGCGAATTCACTAACCGTTCAAGATAAGCACCCCCACCAACTTCTACACTGCCCCAAGGCCAGCATGGAGGCAACGACAAGGTCTTACAGCCTCTAGGGGGAGGCTAAATTAAACCTAATATTTATTTACTAACTAGGACTATATTTTTAGAAGCTGTAATGGGTGTTCATTCACGTTCCAATTTTGAAACAGAAAAGCTACGTGATGCTATTGATGAATATGTAAAGATAGCATTTTATAGGTATAACATTTACGTTATAATTTGAATAATTGCATGAAAAAATTATTAAATAAATTTAAAAAACTAATAAATATTATATTTTACGAAAAAGGACTTGTAGACCGTACATACAAGACTGGATGCTTCCATTTCTTAATATTGGCACACGACTGAAACAGGCAGTACAAACGGGTTCCAGTTTTTCAAATCAAGTTAATTCTGTTTTCATAATTACGTAGTTTTTAGTATCTTAACTGTTTTAGATTTAGATCTTAAATGTTTGAGATCCAGCGACGTTTCGAGACGAAAATTCTGGTAAATTCATGATTGGTCCAGCACTTTTTTTTAAAATGGTTATTATGGGAGTTCTGCGAGATCACTGAATTGAAATTCGTTGTTAAAATTACAAAATCAAAATGACAGCTTCAAATCGACAACTGATCCTGTATTTATGAGAATTTTCGCCTTATTTACAAAAATTTCGTTAGACCTGTGAGTTAAATAATTGTGCTTAATATTTTAATTACGTATTGTACAGATGATTAAAGAAAGAAGAGAGAACAAGCAAATTTATTCTTATAAAAATTTTGTTGACAACGATATTAAACATGAAGGTAACTTTTTAGAAGTTTAAATTGAAAAAATCTAACTGATGAATTTATAAAACATGTAATTCCAGAATGTAAGCATAAATTAGCTTTTCTTGATTTACTATTGTCAGCGGAAACAGATCATTTAATTGACGAGGAAGGAATCAAGGAGGAGGTGCTACTTTTCTTAACTGCAGTAAGCATTTTCTACTGATATGTATTTGTTAAACAAAATTTGTGTGAGGTAATGGTTTTGATCACATTGGGAGTTGAACAGAAAACTGATTAAGAATTGTTTTATATATATAGGGATATGATACGACAACAGCCTCTTTAATTTTTACTTTGATGCTTTTAGCTGAAAATAAAAATACACAAGTAAAATATACTTTAATAAACATTCGAATAAGTTAATAGTTCAACAGAATCAGTACTAATTATTTTATTTTGCTTTAGGATCTGGCAAGGAAAGAAATATTAAGTATAATGGATGGAAATGGAGGAAAATTAAATTTTGTTGATATCAAAAAATTAAATTATGTCGAACGATGCATAAAAGAAGCAATGCGACTATTTCCCGCGGCTTTATTATTTGGTCGTCGAATAACTAAAGAATTACAATTAAGTAATCTAATATTATTATATATAATCGTAATTTATCAAAATGGCTTGTTTCTAGAGAAAATTTTAGCTATTGATTACGCAGGACCACAAAATCTTAAAACCCTGCAACACGGAACAGACTAGGCGATTTTGCGTTTTGGAGTTCGGTAAATCTGAATTTAACGTCAGTTTGACCCCATGAATTCATAATCAACTTCACTTCAAGGTCAAATCAAGAAAAATTCCCAGAAGCACAGGTAAAAATCCTTGCGATAGGTTTTCGAGATCGCTGAATCCGAATCTAACATCGGTTTGATCAAATGAAGTCAAGGTCATTTGATTTTATAAGGTAAAAGTTAACGGCAATTAAAGGTTAAATTAAAAGCTAAGAAGTAGAGGGGATATTTATACTTACATGTTTTTGAGGTCCCTTATTCCAAATCCAGGGTCGGTTTGTCCCGTTGAGATCAAACCGACCGCGGGTATGTCAAAGGTATTAAACGAACAAATCAGAGAAAAACTTTATAAGCAGAGGAGAATACAATTGTCTTATTGGAGAAAAGTATAATATATAATAAGCAGAGAACTATATTATTCTTTTGATATGTGTAATTAAAGTTGCTGAATGCGGATGAAAGATCAGTTTGACTCTATAGCCAAATTTAAAAATAGGGTAGCAACCTTGATAAGAATATTGTAAAAACTAAATTCGAAATTCCTTTACATTTAAGAGAACAGGTTTTTGCCGTAAAGTCAAAAATAGGTAACTAACAGTGTGTAACGTTCTCACGTGAACGTGCGAGGAAACAATTCAATACACTATTCCTGCTTTCTAGAGAGCGGAACACACGGTCAATCCCCGTGTGTTGTTTATTAGAATCTCGCTCAATACGCGAAAATTCTCTCTAAACGGACGACGTTCAACTCACGTCGCCTTTTCCCCAACGAGATCAGTTCTCTCGCAAAACCTACTTCGCGAACTAAACGAATAAAGCGTTTTGGGAAAGAAGGATTAAATGAAGTAGTGCACTCAGTCTTTAATGTTTAAACTATATAACTATATTGTAATAAAAAATAATAAAAACTGTACAAGATTATTTACAATAGTCACTAGTTCTCGACTCTACAACATACAAAATATAAACAAGGTTTAGCTAATTATTTACGCTACAAAAGACGCTCTCGCATTTCGCGGTTTCGCGTGCGTGCTAGCTGCCGAGGAGAGGGTGTCTAGGTGTAAGGAACCGGGTGTCTAGAGGATGAGCTGATATCTTTCGGACAAGACCCAAAAGGGTGCTTCGCACTACGCGTACATATATATCTCTATATTATATAGTCGTAACGATTTTGCTATCCCCTCCTCTTCCTTTCCTCTACCCTTCCTCTTCCCTTCCTCTTCCCTTCCTCTTTCCTTCCTCTACTACTCATTAGAGCACGCCTCCCTCCCCTCCTCCTAATCCCATTTTTATTCCTTGTCTTAAATTTTTTCGTCTTTACTCGCTCAAGTCCTAGATTTTCAATGATCTTGGGCCAGTAAGTAGATAAAGTTGGGAGTAAGACTAACTTAAGTTTCAAACACTTTAGACTGTTGAGAAAAAAACCGTACTTTTCAAGATTTTGAATCCTACCAAATAATTCCCCTGCGTGCAATGACCAGTTAACTCGTCCAAATGAGGTCGTTGCAGTAGCCGCAGTGACGAGTTAACTCGTCATAATATTATGTTATATAACTTTTTATCTATTTACATTTATCGAACCTGGAGCCAAATAAATGAAAGCTTATGAAAGTGTCTCTCCGATAAGTTAAGATTTAATTTTAATTTTTTCTAATTTCTCTTTGAAATTTCACATGGAAACTGGTGGAAAATTAAGAAGTTTCGTAGATGTATTTGAACTTATAAACTTTATACTAAATGGCCGAAAAAAGTCACGAATCGACTTAAAAAACATTACTCAGGGGTTTTTGAGATCGCTAAAAATGAATCTGCAGTCAGAATTACAAAATACAAAGTGGCGGATCCTAAATGGCGACCATGTATGCTCATTTTTACTAAGATAATTATATCTAAGATAAAAAAATACGGTAAACGAAAGTTTTTGGGTTCTCAGATTTCTTATCTGACTCGCGCTTGGCATTTCTTGTTAGGTCTGTAGACTGATCATATATATTTAAAAATGTATTACATGAAATCCAAAATAACAGATATTAGAGCTGACTGATTTACATATCACGAGCCGAAAACGTACTGGGCTAATAACAAACATTTATAAAAAAAAAAAAATCATTATTAATAAGTAGCTTAATCTGGCGTTAGTGCCCCCGCTACAATAGTGGGTACGTTCTGAGATAAGTGGTACCTCCACATGGTTCAGAGCGGATAAGACTGAAACCACGTCGAATATGTGCTAAGTTAATAAATTTATTAAATAGAAACATAAATAAGTTACTTCAACGACAAAATCTGGCCTGATGAATCTTGTAAAGTTACAAATTAAAATTTTTTTAATGCTCTTATCGCAGGTATTTTCGTCTATGCACAAAGATTTCTTTTAAGTTCATTTTAACATGTTCTGAACCTTGAGTAAATGAAATCAAACAAATTTTGAATTTAGATTTAGTAACTTCAAAAGCATATAGTACATATTTTTAATTCTGTTTTTGCGTCTTTTTCTGAATTGGACTTCAAAGTACTTTTAATCTTGACCGCATAAAATGAAACTGAGCACAGAGTCGGATTAAGTGACTTTAAAAACATGAAGTAAAGACTTTTACCTGTGCTTCTGGGAATTTTTCTTGATTTCACCTCGATCGTGGATTGGCGGGGTCAAACTGATCTCGAATTTGGATCCAGCGAACTCAAAAACATAAGATCTGCCGAGTCTGGTTCGTATTACAGAGTTTTTAGATTTTGTGGTCTTGTGTTATTTGTATATAATAATTAGAATTGAATTTATGTATATAATTATAGAATTTACGTATATAGAAACATGTAGATAACAATAAAATTTACGTTTAGACACGTATGGACTGCCAGTCAATTCAGACGTAATGGTGTTTACTTATGCTGTTCATCGAAATCCAAAACATTGGTCTCAACCCGATAATTTTGATCCTGACAGGTTTCTGCCGGAACAAGTACAGAATCGTCATCCATATGCTTATTTACCTTTTAGCTCCGGAATTAGAAATTGCGTCGGTAAGTGCCGAAACATTAAATTAATTTAATTAATCATTAATATATTATTAATTTTCCTATTTGTAAATATACAATTTATAAACGAGAAAATGAAATATACATTGTAAAGCATTTTTTATGTTGTATATCTATTCTGCAGGTTGTATATTATACTAAGCGAAATTAATTTTTAGTAATGTTACGTAACCCTCCTAATACTTATGTATAAAAATAATAATTTTTTGCAGGTTATAAATTTGCTATGTTGGAAATGAAAATAGCAGTAGCTAACATTTTATACAATTTTGAACTTGAGCCCATTACTAGAGTTGCTGATGTACGAATGACACCTCAGGTTCCATTAACTTTATCGGATCCATTGTACACAAAGTTCATCAAGAGAAAATAATTATGAATTAATTAATTTGGTTAAAAATGATTTCATCTAAACACAAATTATTAATTAATTCTAGATCTTAAAAAACCACTGCTAATTGATTGGCTTAGCTTCCTCAAACGTTATATTGTTTGTTTTATTATTTTATTTTTTGAAGCTAAAATTTGTACAAACTGAAATAAAAAACATCATTTTTTTATAGAAGAAACGTTTTGATTAACTTCTATCGTAGAAATAATGATTATGTGACCTAAAATATCGAAAAAAAAGCTAAAATTTTAAAATCAATTATTATCTTCATAAATCTGCGGCTTTGCTGCGGCTTGGCCTTTAAAAAGATTATTACCTTGAAAAGAACCTCATTAGAGGTCGAAATGTCGGTTTTTGTACATTTATATGGTAAATAAATGTTTGACAGAAAAAATTTTTGTTCATAACAAATTAATTTGTAGGAATATTTTAACATTTAGAAATTGAAAATGCAGGTAATAAAAAAATCTTTTATAAACATTTCAAAAAATTAGAAAATATTTTCACCATTCTTTGTAAATTTATCATATTCGTTTTACTTAAATCTTGTTATACTGCTCCAGTTGCAATAAAGACCCCAAAATAATGATTTAAATTTAATAAAATAATTGTTGATTTTAAAATTATTGATAAGAAGATTTCAAAAGCTCTTCTGGCAAAATTTAAAAATCATCTCTGGTATCTAGCTCCAGAAACAAGTGCCATGGATTTTTTCGATAAAGACATCCCAGTGGATATTAAACGAAAAATGATCATGGCATTAACAGCTCCAATCAAACTTGATCAGGATTTTAAAGATCCATCTCTAAAAAAACTTTATAACAATTCCTTTTATTTTTTGACAGATATGGACTTAATTAATAAAAAATTTTTGCAAAAAGATTGCGAATTTTGAATGAATGTAAAATTAGCAAATATAGATTAAAATACAATAACAGGTTTTTCGAAAAATTCCAAAAATTACTATCACAAAACATCCTGTAGGAGGAAGCAATAAATAAAACCTTAATATCTTCTGAGCAAACAAGTTTCATAAGCTGAAAAACCATACAGTTCTAAACATACAAAAGATTTAACTTTTTCCATGCACTCAGCGCAATCATTGTACTTAATAAAGTGGCTGCAAATCAGGTGCATCGCGATCCTCCAGCACGATCGGCAGGTATGAGCTCCACCCCCATCACGGAAAAATCGGGCTGACATTTATTTTAAAAAATGCCTCCGAAATTTCGAACTGACGGGGATTCGAACTCACGCCCTAAGCGATGTTTGTCTTGGGAGGCAAGAACCTTACTGAGTCAAAATTAGATTTTAAGCCCTGGCAGCACAAATAGAGCGACGTTAAATAAGATTAAAAAAAAAATAAAAAAAAAACAATTATAAAAGGTTTTTAGAACTCCAAAAATTACTATCACAAAGCTTCCTCTAGGAGGAAACAAAATAAAATTCACGTAATAATGTAATTATCAAAAAAAAGGGGGTCTGATTGCGGAACGTCATTCCGTAGACTATAAGAGAAGAACTTGAGAAAAGAAGTGCTATCGGTAGCTGATTGAGTAGAGCATCTGTGCGAAAACTCAGTGGGGTTCGATTCCCGGCTGAGGTAAGTCCGATTGCTTCTTTTTCTCGCTGGCCTCCGCATTTATTCGTAAACAAACTTATCATCAGAGAGCATTACACACGAAAAATCGCTCAAATATCAGCGCAGCTACTTGTCAATAGTCGAGTAAGAAGATAGCAGTTTATTCAGCCGCTGATCCGATAGAAACAGTCCCTTAGCAATCCCCTTTTACTCTTTTGGATGGCGCTACCGTTCGCTCGTAATACGGCGATGTCAATGCTTTTCGAGGCTGCCCGGTGCATATTTCGATTGCGTTTAAACCCACTTACTGTTCAGTTGCCTTGTATTCTTGAAAATAGACGTTTAATGACTAAAATCAATTGCAAACTAGACAACGGCATTGTTTCATAATTTATCATTAAAGGCACGTCGAACAATGGGTTTGTCGAAATTGCCACCTAAACTATGTCAAATTAAGTATACATTATATGCACATTCAAAACCTCAAGTATATTAAAAGAAATTATTTATAAAGAAGAAAGAAAAATTAAAAATCTCGATATTAAAAACTCGATGCAAAAAAGGTTAGCATCCCTAAGAACAGCTCATTTTGAAAAAGCCAAGCGCCCGACAAGAAAGACAAAAACAAAGAAGAAGAAGAAGAAGAAGAAGAAGGCAAGCGAGGGCACGTGGAAGCTAAAAAGCGGGGAGCTCCCTCTCTCTCACGCTTCGCTCCCCGGCGAGTAAAATCGAGCGGGGGAGACGGAAGAAGCGAGAAGGAAGCCAGCAGCCCTCGAAAAACTGGCTCCCCATCAGTGCTCGGAAGTTCCGACAGGCGGAGAGAGAGAGCCACAGAGCGCATCGGCATACACACCACTCGACTCTGTCTCTCTCTCCCACGCAGACGAACAATCAATACAATCGACGCAGCGCGCGACGGGGGGCGCGGTAAACAGTTCGCCTTCGCCGGACGAAAAATTAACGGCCCGAGCGAAAGCAGCCGAAGGGCGCGAGACTTTGGCGTCGCAAGTCCCACTTAAAATTCCAGAAAAACAGCAGACATCTCCCTCTATAAGCCAGCCCACTCGAGAGGCGACGGTGCAATGCACCGATTCGCAAGGCTCGAATCGAAAGCGATCTAGGCTAAGCCGAGCCAGCTGAGCGGCCGGCCGCAAGCTCGCGCAGAGGCAGCCCTCGCGAACGACGGCGAAAAAGGTAGAGCGGGTGGGGGGTTGTCGCTCGCAGTCCCTGCTAGGTGGCAGCTTCGTTGCCGTCCCCCGAGGAGGACAGCCCGCTCCGCGCCGCGCACACAGTGCACACGGCTCGCTCATCCGCGGCGGTGCGAGCGCTTTCAACCCCCTTCCGCGGCGAGAGACGGACGGAGCTTGCGCCAGAGGGGACGGAGAGTCATGGCGGCGCGCTGCGACAAACAAACCGAGGGCAGCGACGACGACGGCAGCAGCAGCAGCTCCCTACTCGCTCCGTCCTCCCTCGAGCCCTGAACTCCTTCCGCTCGCTAAGGACGGAGCCTCGAGCTAAGGCACTGCAGAGAGAAAGAGAGACAGAGAGAGAGAGGGAGCGAAAGAGAGAGGAGGAGGAGGAGCTATCGATTCCCGGAGTAACGAGCGCCGTTAAGCTCGGCTCCGACGACGGGAACGCCGCTAGCTTTGATGGGCTTTGATCGACCGGGCTCCTCGCCGGCGCCACGAGGTTCGATCTACCGAGCACAACCGACAGGATGCACCTCTACTTCGAGAGGAACGGCAACGCCAAGTGCGACTGCAACATACTCTCGCTCAGCTGGATGGGAAAGCTGCCGGACGAGCTTCAGGAGGTAAGGATCTTTCTAAGGAAGTTTCGCGTTGACGGCTCGAGGAATGTTTGGGGGATCGGTGGGCTTTGGCCGAAGACGGGGGGTGGGAATAGCGCTTTGGCGGTCTTTTATTTAGACGGGCTAATGAATGCTCTCGCGTCGAGAGGCAGACGATTTTCGTTTGATTAGACGGCACTTTATGCGGAAACCTCGTTCCGTTTATATAGATCTATTGTGGGTGAATTTCGTAAGCGCGACAAAACGGAGTTTATAAATCTTTTCTGCCCGAGGTTTACAAACGTTTATAAAGAATTTCTCAAATTTTCGTCTTGAAAGTTGCATGAAAAATAATTATTCCATTTACCATTATCTACATTATCCAGGTCAAACTAGCTGCATTTGAACTATTAATTGATAAGTGCTTGAAGAATAATCGAAAACTTTAAATACTTGACTTAATTTATCCGAACGTAAGATTAACATATCTTGAAGAAACTAGAGAATGTCTTATCGTACATTTTACGTTTATATTTATGTTTTATTGCAAGACTTAAAAATCATAAATATTAATATATTTTAGAAAAAGTTTACACTTTAATATTATATGAATATGGTAGTGTAAACACCTGCTTGCATTTCAGGTCATTTTTTAAAACATTTTTCATAAATATTTTTTTTATATTTTTATTAATAACAACTATTAATAACTACTGCCTACAATATAAGAGAATAAATTTTAATATTCTAACTTTATAATCGTTGATGGCTAATGTTTGTTACTACCAAAACCTCACAAATTCATTTATACTTAATTAATACGTTATTCATACCTTCAAAAATGTCGAAAATCAGTGGTGGAATATTTAAATATTTTGTTAGATTTGAATAATAAAAACCTTACGTATTACTTTTGATGTTTACGTACCACAAATTTTATTCAGATCAGCAACTTTCATAAAATTTTTATTTGTAAATGATAGAAGACGTAAAATTTCGTGTAAATATTGTACTGTTCGCATTTTCGCTCCAGGCAAAAAATCTTTCTATGTTCATATTGCAAGTAATTCTTTAACCAAAAATAAATGCACAAGTACTGTTTTGTCTAAACATTAAGAAATTAAAAAATTTTTTAAATTATCTACTTAAATTTGTGAGTATATATTTTCGTCTTGTCTAATCTCTCTTTGTTAAGCTGTTCGGCGCTAAACGAAATGGCATTTGTAAAGAAAGCAGCTAATTCTCATTAATACTAGAAAGTTTTTCGCGGACACGTCTACGTGACCTATAAACACAAAGCAGAAACGTATATGCAAATTACATTGTACGCGTAAATTTTCATATATTTATGTGCCGTGGCTCCGCCCTTTGACCAATATATCAATATTTTAGTGCCGGAAATTGACGAGTGCAGATATATAGTGCGAGTGTAAATGATTTAAACTGCTTGCAAATAATGGATCAGTTGGGAACGAATTTTTCAGTATGAGCTTAAATACAGTGTGTTTCATTTCAACTTTCAAAAGTTTCATTTCGAATATTTCAATTTAAACTCTCAGGCTTTATTGGATAATAGGAAGTTCGAAACTAATTAAAGTAATTAAAGAATTATGCGAAAATAGCTTTGAAATACTTTGCAGACTTGTTTCACTAGTGATGTATTATATAATTATTAGAAAAATAACTTTGAAGCTACGAGGTATAACTATGTAGGAAACATAACTTTACAGTTCACTTTTTCATTATCGTAAAGATTATTACTGTAGAAAATTTAATTTAAACTTTTGTATAAATATGTTAGAAATAAAATTTAATTAATTTCAAAAATTTCATTTAAAAAATATTTTAAATTATTAACTAAACGAATATCAATTGTCAAAAAATTCAATATTTTTCTTACTATATTTTTCATGGTCGCACTGTGCTTGTAAAGTGATAATAAAAGCTTCGCACCATTTACAATCCTCCAACAGAATTCCATTATGAAAAAGAAGAAGTTTAATTATTTAATTCACATTAAATTCCGTAAAGGCAATTTCAAATAACGCCCAAATTTTCCGATTGGATACAGCTTATTATTGAATAATATATACGCAAGCATAAAATGTAAATTAAAAAATGTCAAAAAGGGATCAGAATTTCAATTTATGGGAGTATATTAGAGCACCTCGAGAAAAGGCAAAAAAATTCAAGCAGGCCAACTTGCCCGGTTTTAAAAGCCTTAAAGACAATCGATTCGATTGATTTTTCAGCGACTGCAGTTTCGCATCGCTCGAGAGCCCGCCCTTTCAGCCCATAGAAACTAGGCGATCAAAAAACTTTCCGGCACCTCCGCCGAAGCGACCGTCCGTCGACAAATCAGCCAGCCCATCCAATCAGCCGAAGCGCGCCAATCTCGATCTTCGCACTTCCCCGCCTCGAGAGCTGTGCCCGGAAATTCAGTCGCCGTTCGCTCGGCTAATCGTCCGCCCTGCCTGCCGCGACGGAGTCGTCGGGCCGCGGGCCTCTCGGCGACCTTTCGATTGAATTCCGGCCCCGCGGAAGTGAATTACGACGACCCTCCAGCCGCGTCGAGGAGCCTTGAACTCGAGCGCGTCGGCCAGCAAAACGGAGAGCCGCTCATTCAGTTTTTCATTTCGCGCGTCTAATCGCGTTAGGCGCCTCTCTCGGCTGCCGCGACGCGAGCTTAATTATTTTCGATGCTTCCGGTTTCTGGAAGCGAGGGGGGAGCAGCTCTACAGCTTCTCGAGGGCGGTTTGCTGGTCTTTCTTTAGATTATTGGCTCTTTATTAGTATCGTTTAAGGGTTGGATAGCCGTTTTGTATACAGGTTTCGAGTGCTTTTCGAAGTGGCGAGCTTTTTTAAGCGCTTCATTTGCCATTAAGGAGTCTTTGACGTTTGGTGTCGTATCAAGTGAAGGGCACTATGGGGGCATGCTTTGAATGAATGCTTATTATTATTCATTTTTTTAATAATTGCACGTATTATAATCGTACCCGGAATGTCAGAATATAAGAAGCCGTTGAAAATTCGCCAAAAATTAGAGAAAATGAAAAATTAGTATGATTTACCAAGGGAAACCTGTGTAATTGTTACGTCCTTGCCAATTGATAATTTCATTCAGCTTGTTTGAATTTTGATTCTTTTGATTGATTCTTTTGATTGAATACGTTAACATAATATTTTTATTAATTTAACGGATCTCTCAGAGTCAAAAGTATAAATATATCTTTGTTTCATCCATTTTGTCGAGGAGCCCCACAAGATTACATTATAGCGATTTATTCGAAAATTACTTCGTCAACCATAGAATTTCTTTCTCGTAAATGAATCTGGCATAGTTTATTTACACTATTGTCGAGTTTCAAAGACGTACGTGTTTTTATTCAAAAACACCGAGGACTCTTTAAAGTACAGATATGTTGGGCAGTATATATTTTCGGTGCGAGCATAAAGATGAAATTTGGAATTGTAAAATACTGCACCAGACGTATTTTTGTACAATGTTTTAAACGCTGATGGAAGTTGTTGTTTCGTTTCATAGACCTAAAACTTTTTAGTTTCGTTTTCTTAGAACTAATCGATATATAAACTCCAGCTTTCTGAAAGCTTTCGTTTACTTACAATACAACCTTTTAGTGTAGATTCGGATCATTTCAAGGGTTTAAAATAACGGCGGGAGTTTTGGCATTGTAAACGGTTCTATATAACGATTTCAATTAGCACAGTTTATTGTGGAAGAACTTACTTTAAATACAAACTGCAAGTTATGAATTTTAATAAATGCAATGATCATTTTACGAGTAAAAGGATGTCTAAGGAATCGCAGTTTAAAATATAGTCTTTCCCGAATAAGCTTCCAACGTCCCTAAAGTATTCAATTTACTAATAGAAAAAAAAACCTCCACTAAGTGCATTAGCAGGATGCTTTCTCAAAGGGAGTTCTCATTTTATTTCAATTTTTAAAGTCTGAGTAGAATCCAAATTTATATCCAAACCTAAACGTGGCGTTCATTTAATCAAGTCATTTAATTATAAGTCTGTATAATTATATCAATAAGCTCATCCTTTGTAAGTAACTACATAGCAAGCGTAAATTTAAATGATAAATAATTAATATATACGAGTGTAAAGATAATTTATACTTATTAATAAAAAAAACTGCGTTAACGTAGAACTGAATAGTTTCTGGAGCTATAAATTCAATAATGTATCTCCCTCGCGCAAAAAATATGTCTATAAAGTTCATGAAGATATATCCTTGCGGTATTGAGGTACGGCAAGAACAAATTTAAAGGGAAAAAAACTCTTTATTATAACAAGTTTCCATATAGAATGTAAAACTTCTTTAATAATCATTGAATTCTTTATACAATGGAAAATTCCATTGCGCGTTTAACAATATTTCAATATAAACTTGCTTTAAAAACTTTAAAACTTTAATAAAATAAAAAATAAAAATAAGTTTTAAAATACTCCATTTAACAGATAATTACATTCCCCTCCAGAATACGTACAGTTATTTTCATCAAATCCAAGAGGCCTAAAACATCCACGAACTTTCTTCAAGGTACCTTCATCATTACGTCTCGGTGGATTAAAATCTCTTCTCTCATCTCCCTGCCGGCCGAAAACACCGCGATTCCCAAAAACTCTCACAGCCCCAAAGCTTCTCCGCTCAAAGCCACGGAGATAGCCGTCCCGAGACCCGCGAGATAAAAAATTAAACCCCCGGCGCCGAATCGTCTCCGTCTATAGCTCAGCCGGAAAGTAAAGCGGGCCGATCGCCTCGGCCAGCGGAGTGATACGAACGAAGTGGACGACGAAAAAGACAACGGGTGCGCGCTTCAACACCGCGTGACGAGGCACGGAGTGCCCCCCCCCCCTTCATGCGAAGGGAAAAGCGGCCCCGCTGACACGTGAGTATAAGTGTATCGCGCCATTGACGACGAGGGTTCAGTCTTCTTTGGACGTCCCGCTGCTTTTCTCTGCCCCCCGAGCTGACGCGATTCGCTTTTCTTCCGCGAGGCTCGCGTTTTTTGTATTCTCGACTCAATATTTATTAGCGGCTTGATTGGATTACAGGCAATTTTTTGTTTTAAATTCAGTGGCGTGCGTTAGAATGTCTAATTTTAGGGGACGCCGAGATTTGTGTGAAATATATATATGGCCTGTGAATTCAAGCGGATTCCTTCACCCTTTTTTGCAGCTAATTCGGGGGGGGGGGGTGTTTATTCCATTTATTTTTCAATCTTTTAGAATGCAAAGGCAACAATACGGCGCACGCGATTGCAGAAGCGTCGAATTGGAAATTTTAATAAATCTTCTAAATTTGATGTCTTCAACAATCGTGAACTCAATATGTCACAAGTATTCGAAAAGCGTCCCGCAATTTTTATTAATTGCCAGCTGCTTTTGAAGTTTAATAAACGCATAAATAGCGTTCGGCTCATTTTTATAAATGCACGTCGTCATTACACTCTAAAGCTTCTCTCAAACTTGAAAAAAAAGAGACCAACGCAAAAATACTCCTGCTCTCCTCGATAACGAGAGCAAAAGACCAGAAAGAAGCACTCAATTACGCTTTAAAAACCTTGTCTCGCTCTAGCAAAGCCCGTTTCGCGAGAAAGAGGTTTTTTTTTGCGGCGCGTTTGCAAGCCTCGGCGCGATGACACTAATCCAAGGCTACGGCTCCTTTTCCGGTGTATTGCCTGACCTATACAACGTAAAGGGGATTTACTAATTTTCGAAGAGCAAGGTTAAAGATCGATCTATTCTCGAGCGGGATTTCGGTGGATTGGAAGGAAGGAAGCGCAAGTATTTTCATAGCTTTTACATTGCCGAGTGCGATAAATGCTCTCTGCGCGATGGATATTTTTATTGCGAAAGTTTCTGAGATATAATTGAGGAGGGTGCTGCAAGAACCGCCTTAGCGCGCGGCAGCGCACGGCCTAGTCCAGCCGAAGATTGCCGAAGGCCCGAATCGGGGGATATTTTCAAAATTTATCAAATCTAAAATTGATTTATACTAACCTCTTCAAAATTTTATTGCGCATTTTTTGATGTATAAACTTTTCATTGAAAGTTTACATGTTTTAGAGTTATCTATTAAAAACGTGATTTTTTTACTAACCTCAATAACAATAAAATTTTGTCTTCAACCCACGAAAATGAAAAAACTACTGAATATTTTTTAACAAAAATTTAGCTCGTTATTCTTTAACTCATTCCACGTTCGAGTAATCGGTTTAGAAGTCTTCATTCTAATTTAAGACCACTTTGTGATTTTAAAAAAAAAAAAATTCGTAAATTTTTAGGACTAACTTCGGATTAAAAAAGAGTCGAGGGAACTTTTGAGTTGAAAAAACTTGTAGCGACAAAGTTGTTCCTAATTGTTCAAAGAAGTTTTGTGGAAAGTTTCAGATAAAAATATTCATTACTTAAAAAATAGCAGCGGTTTTTATATTGCCGTCCGTAAAAATGGCGCGGCCCGGCCAGCCCCAGCGGGTACATAATGTATTCAAAGTAACATTTCTATGAAATAAAAAGTAATTGAAATAAAAAAGGAAATTATTTTGAATTTCATTTTAATTGTAGCGTCATTGTAGAGTCATTAAAATAATTTAATTGAGTTTTTTCGAGGCTGTAGTGAGACTTATGATGAGGTAT
>JAWWML010023936.1:0-15642 GCA_035047165.1 Ormyrus rosae
CGAGTTTGTTGGCCAATGCCAGTGCGGGGGGCTATAACGAACGTCGATGCGAAACTCGAGCTTGTTTGCATTAGGTATACTCGTATTTTTATTTACTCGCTGGGAAAGCGAAAGCGCGGCCTGGGAGTCGCGGGGAACTTGAGGAGGAAACGGATGCGATTTTCTTTTTTTTTTTTCGAGAAGATGGTATTACGCTTTTTTTTTTATACGAGTTCTTTTTTTGCTCCGATCGTGGATTTTTATTATTACGGCGATAAACGGCGATGGTACGATTTCAGATAAAACAAGCTTAGCATAGAGATTATCCGGTCGCGAATAAGTTCAGTATCTTGACATTTAATCTTATAAAATTTATTTTTTATTTGAATTCCCGAGGTTACTTGAAAAGAATATTTTCAGGTTAAGTCTAGCGAATTTTTATTTTAGAAAAACTTACAAACATTTTTTGCAACTTGTAATTTCAGAACTAATACATTACATTTCTTAGTTTTAACTGACATGAACAATTGAAAAAATCGACGCACCTAATTAATCATAACAGGAAAGTCGAAAATAACTATCAACTCATTATTAAATTTATTAAATGTTCGAGAACAGGTTAATATGCCGTATTAAATATAAAAAACATAATCTCGAAACGATTCAGAAGATTAATATTAGTTCATTTAATAAAAAATGTTTTCCTTTAATAAAAAAAGTGTTTATTTCAATAAATAATTTATTAGTTTAAAAACGAAAACTCACTAAATCAATATTATTATTTCAATTATTTTAGCACTTAGAACTTTTGGTGGTTTAAGCTTAAATTTTTGTTTGTTTCATTATTTTATCATCACTGTCATTATTTTAGTCATTGTAAGAGAAAAACATTTTGTCAGTTTAATCAAATTATTTGTCGATTCAAAATGTTTTTGTTTCACTAGAAAATGCATTATTTCAACAATTTTTCCGTCGGATTAACAGACCGGCGGCAGTTATCGAAATTCGACAGCCCGAAGTAGCTTGTTTCGACCAGTTTTTTTTTTCCCTCGGCGTATCTCCCGCGAAACGAACTGCACTTCGAAAAGAAATCCACGCGCTCGCAAAAACAAACTTCCCCCGCGCGCCGCGGGCACTTAATTTCGGCATTAAACTTTTCCGCTCGTCTCGAGGCGGTCGCGGTCGGCCGGGCAATAACAATCCCCAAGTTTTACCTCCCGCGGAAACTGTCCGCGCGCGCCTATATGCTAAAACCGCGCGCCGCGGCGAGAGGGTCGTCGAAAAGCGGCTTGCCGAGAGAGAGAGAGAGAGTCGCGAAAGGATATAAAGCCGAAGCTCGCGGCTTAAGCTCGAGAGTCTCCCGCGATTTAAGAAGTTCCGACCTCGCGCCCGTAAGAGACCCTCGAGTGGCGCTCGTTCCGCCTCTCTGTTCCTCGGATGAATGGCATTATGTTCGGCGTGCGTTTCGCGGTCGAGCGCCGTTGTGGGCTACGGGAACGCTGTGCGGAATATTCCTCGGCGGAGGAAGTCGCTGGGAAAACAAGACTTCGGGAGAAATTCGCGCGGGGCGAGGATTTCTTTTGTTGACTCGCGACGGGGAAGTTTCGCCGTTTGCGTTCTTTTCAACTGGAGTCGTCGGGCTAATTTCGAGGTGTACAAGTTTTATTTGCGAAAGTAATTGGCGCGGTTTAATTTGTTCGATGGTTTAATTAGGCGGCGGTTATAATAAGGTGATAAACAATTGTAATAGTTTCAGGGGGCTCTTTCCGTCCGTGCATTTAAAGTGCTAATTGAGCACTCAAATTTTAGTGCCAACGTTAGAGAACTAAGATTAGCGCTCTTCAACAGTTTGTAAGAGGCTTTAGAAGCTATATACATTTCGAAGAAAATTTATGGCTTTTCTAAGTAATAATAGTTCTTCGGAAAACTTAATATTTATGCAAATTTCTCAATTATTTGTATGCTTTACAGCCACTCGTACATTAAAATGAAGCAAAATTCAGTATTAGGTGCAAGATTTGCGTCTAAAAATTACCGGCAACATAAGAATGACTATATGTTGAGCACCGCAAATTTATACGCTTATACCACAAGATTGATAGCAACCTCAAAACCCAGTCATCGTAAAACATTCACAGTCCACATTCCCAGAGTCCTGTCTATAAATCTGAAACTCTTCCCCACCTCATCCGCGAGCCAATTCTCCGAGCAACGAGAACGCAAACAAGCCCAGCGGAGCACTATAACCCTTCGCCTCTTAAAAACTCGCTCCATCCGCGGCGATCGGCTGCGAAAAAAAAAAGGCCGCGAGCAAACGACCGGGGGGCACAGAGAGGTTAGCGAAGGCGTCTCCGGGGGGGAAAGTGCGGGGGCTCGTAAAGAGACTCGGGCCGCCTCCCGCGGGAGAAGTCGGCCTTTTTCGCCGGGCCGATATAAAAATGATGGCGAAGCACCGCCGCGGCCGCCGGCTTTGAATGTTTCATGAGTCGCGCGCCGATTGTATAGCCGCCGATTTGCGTTCGCTGGGATTTTTCGTCTCGGCGGCTGGGAAAGTTTTTTTGGGGAGGAGGGAGTTGGGACGGGAGAGGTTGCGATGTTTTTATGGGAGGTGGCTGAGCGATTTGTATAGTAAAGTTTTTGGGTTGCGGATGGGAGAGTCTTTTTTTATTCGGGAAAAGAAGGGATTACTGGTTTATAATACTATTTCTGTCCTTATTCTTATCGTAATTTATTACTTTAATTATTCACACTATTGCACAGAATTACTGTACTATTGTTTGGAATATTTTATTTTATTTTGTACAACATAATGTACAATAAAAAAATTATTTAATCTAATCTAATCTAATCCTCACAGCGCACAAAAAATGATGGTTTTATCAAGTAGATCGATTGGTCAATTAACTTTTTGTTTCAGTTCTCCGAATTGAAACTTAAAATTTTTCTCTATCCTTTATAGTCACACTTTTCGTAACCGACTCCTCGAGATCGCCGCAACAATAAATTGAAAATCGAATTCCCAAAATGCTCAAACGGCCAAACAGCCCCACCGCCCGCCACGCCCCCCCCCCCCCCCGCAAACTCAAAATCGCCTTTCAAAAGCCATTTTCACCTCGCACAAAATCCTCGTCCATAAATAATGCTCCCCGGGAAAAATCGGAGCCCCGATTTTTCAGAGGCTTTTCGCCCTCTCTTCTCCGCGCCTCCGTCCACCCCGTTCCATCAAGCCACTGACGGCGCGTCCGCATTTTTCAAAGCGCCACGTACAACGGCGTCGTCGCGAAGACGACGCGCCCGCCGGACTCGATCCGCGCCGCGCGCACAAAGGTCGAACCTCTCCATCAACTTTATATGGACGTGTCCCGCGGGAATATCCAGATTCGCGACGAGCTCGCAGCTCCTCTCCCATCCGAAAAACAATTTGTCTCCGGGGTTGGCTTGATAGTCAGGGAGAGAGAGAGAGAGCTGTTCTCTTTTTGCTTTCCCGGCGGGGGGGTCGACTTGGAATTGCCGGCTCGTTTTGTCGGCGACGGCGGTAGTTTCTTTATTTTTTCGATTTTGGCTTTTTGCAATCTGCTGTTTGCTGATGTATTGTGTTTTTTCGGCGGACTTTGGAACGAGGAGGACGGTGGGAAGGGGCGGTGAAATGAAGGGAATTGTTTGTGGTAAAAAGTGAGTTTATTTTTCTGTTCTGCTTTTGTTACGCTTTCTATTTCTGGTTTGATAAGAAGTGGATGCTCCCGGGAAATGAAATCTATTTTAATATAAAGTTATATAATTATTATATACCTAATATCGATTTTCGGAATTGGAGTATGTCAATGATAAGCTTTGATTACCTATGCACGCTTCGTGACTTGGAGGAAATCGTCGGTCTGTATAATGACATTGAGTGCAATTCGTATGTGACGTCGACTCGTTTTAGTAAATTAAAGTATTAGAAATTTTTTTAATTCTTAAGTTTTGGTTGTATCTTTACAGATTTTTGTCAGTACGTTAATAAATTTAAACGGTAAAATCAAAATTTTGTAGATAAAAGAACATTTTTTGCAAAAGATTTTTTGACCAGAAGCGAATAACTTTTGTAGGAGGAAAATTCAAATCTGCTAAATGCAGTTCTATTATCAAAATGAAAGGAAAATGTTGAATTCGCAAAGTTAGTTGCCCATATTTTATTCCAGATCTGATTGAAAAGTAACTTACTTTCAAAGCGTTCAGTCAACCAGTTATAAATTACCGTTTAATGACACAATATTAAATGTCAATCTAGCTTTTTTATAGCCCGCACCTTACGACCCTATAACTTTTCGAAAACTTTTATACGAGTTTGATTCAATTCGCGCAGATAGCGACGATCGCGGATTTATTATCGGGTGAGCGATCGATTTAAGACTTCTGCAACTTAGTCCGAACCCTTTTTAATTTTCTCTTTCAAGCCTTTTATACACAATATATTCGCGGCGCTCATTTCGGCAGCTGGTCTTTAACTGTAGGCGTTTCAAAATTTTATGACTTTCAAAATTTAAAAATTCAATTACAATAAAATAATTCCGAAGCTTTAATCAAAATCACCAGCGAAGCACCGCCTCTCCGCGCTCACAGCAAGCAAATAATTTTAATTAACACATCGGCCCGACACACTTCCCCCCACGTCGCTCCGAGCTCCCCGATGAAATTTCCTCGCGTCGGGCAGAGATCGCCGCCTCGCGGCGTCGTCAATACAATTTCCGGCGGGCCTTCAACCTTCATCCATGAACTAATTTCTCTATAAAGACTCGCCCCCCTCCTCCTCCCCGAGAAGGACTCGCGCGCCCAACGACTCTCGAGTGAGAGAGAGGGCCTCGCGCCTCGCTGAAAGCCCCGATAAGGCACGTTTCCGGCTGGGGGATCTTCCACTGTTGGACGAGCGGCGCGAGCTGGGCATAACAATCGCAGGCCGAATTATGCCCGAGACGCGGCGGAGATCTCACGTGCCGCCGGGAGAGAACGAGAGATTTATTCGCGGACCTCCGGCTGCGGGGCAGTCGACAGCGGAAGTACAGGGAGCTCCTATCCTAAATCGGCCGGATGCCCGAGTAAGTGGGGGGAGGGGGGAGTCGTCTAATTTTTGCCGGAATTATGCGCGAGGAAGTCGAGCTTGGTTCCAGTCCGAGTGTGTAAATTTTGTCTCCTCGCGCGCCCGGGGAAGCCTGGAGAATGACACTGTAAATTTTCAACGGGAATGTATGATCTAAATTTGCGCGGTAATGCGGACCGAGTTCGTATATTATGTGTTACGATTTTTAGAGCTGCGTAAATTTTAAAAGGGAATGAGTATTCTCTACGCAAAAAAGTGACTACACAATACAATACAGAGATAAATCTTAGACAAAATTGTTTGAATAATTTGGTGCAGAGTTCATTATTTTCAATTATTATTAAAAATTATTCGTGCAGGCACCAAACATACTCTTGACAAAAAAACTCCACACGCCTTTGTCTTTTCGTCTACATATATAGATATACAAAACAAGAGTATGTTCGGTGCCTTCGTGCAGACAATTAATAGGTACAATAATTTTGTGTACGATTTATCGGTGTATGGAAACATTATTGTGTAGTCACTTTTTTGTGTAGAGAATGTTCATTCCCTTTTAAAAACCCTTTACGGAATTTTCGAAGTATCGAATTTTTCTGGTTTTGAAAATATATATATGTATATAAATGTGTGATGGTATCCATCAGGAATTGTGAACGGGGATAGCTTATTTCGTAATGGTATTGTAGGAGGTGGGCGAGTCGTCCGCTTTTGATTAGGATTCGCGTTTTATACCATTTATCTAGAAAACGTGACGTGATATCTAAATTCAGCCGATGGATTTAGACTCCGAGCACGAAATTTTTCAAAAGCCTTTCGTAATGTTTGAATTTATATGCTATTTTGTCAACGTATTATAGCAATAAAAATCTACTGTAGTTTGAAAGTTACATATAAACTGAGAATCAAAAACACTTTAAATTACAAAACACAAAGCAGAGCACAAAATTAAATTGCCGAATTTCTTCGTGTGTTAAAAATAAATTTCCTTCGAATTAAAATCACGAGTAAAAACTGCGGAATTCTTGTGTTCCTTGAAGCTTCAAATTAGATTTCTTTCTTCTACCTTTGTGTCTCAGGTGCCAAATGCAAAGCATTTTTCTTAAAATTTACCCAAAACATTTCCCTCGAAGAAAACCAAATCCACCAATTAACAACCCCCTAAGCGTCGCCCGTTCGCCTAACGCAAAACAAGCAAAGATAAAACCCTAAACTCGCACCAACACCCCCCGAAGAAGCGCAACTCGCCTCCAGGGTTGACCTTTTTTTCACCCGCCGCGCGTTGAAAAATGCCGCCCGAGTAAACAATTTGACGCAGCCAAAAAGAAAGAAAAGAAAAAAAAAAAGAAATCGCCCGCGGCTGCGAAAAGCCAGACGAGAGCTTTCGACTCTCTGCGCGGACAGGAGAGAGAGAGGAAATGGGAGGAAAAGGGAGCTCGAGATGCGTGCTTCCGCCTTTTTTCTGTTCTCTCCGACGGAGGTGTCCGACAAGGCGAGACATGTCTGAGCTGCTGAGAGGGGCTTTTTTTTTTGAGTTCGACCAGGATTTAGGGCCGAGAGGTTTTTTTCGTAATTGGAGTGCGGGACTTTGAGAATTCGGGCGTTTTTTTTAAAGGAAATTACATTTTCGTAGCTTTACTTAAGGTTTGAATAAGTTAATGATATTATTACTAAGTAATTGAATAAGAGTTTTGAAAAAATAAGAAAAAAACATGACATCCAATGCTTTTACCCTTTTACAATAACCCCAAAGCAGACAAAACAAAACTGAAAAAACTCGAAAACTCCCGCCCAAAGCCAAAGCGCAACTTTCCAATCTCTTTCAGTCTCTTCGTCGCAGTCCCCCCAGATTACTTCTAATCGGCGCAGCTTCGCGTAGCTGTCGTTGCTCGGAGCGCAAGGCTTCCTGGAGTTGCCAGCTTGTCCGAGGACCAAAGACCAGAGAGTTAATGTTTTAAAGGCCCCTAAAGCCGAGGCACTTCCGGGGACGGAAGTTCTAAAAGCCCGGTAAGTGCGCGCCCGAGAGAGAGAGAGAGCGCCGAATGACGGCCCTCCTGACCGGCGGGAGATATGCAGCCACCCGCGCGTAATTGCAGTTTTAAATCTTTAAATCTTCGCGGAAACATTTAGCGGATCCTTCGCGGAGGATCCGACGAGGCATTAAGAGTTTTAATGATTTAGCCGGGCGGAGTTTGCTTTAGGTGACGAGAGTTCCCACCGAGTGCTTTATGAATAGGGGATCGTGCTTTTACATTTTTGTGAGAGGCTTACAATGTGTTTTGAGTTAATCAGAGGAGTTTGTAAATAGGGCGGTTAGGAGCGTGTAAATAATTTTGGGAATTTTACGTATATTTTTAATTTTTTTCCTACTCGAATTGAAAACTGTTAATATACAGTGAAAGGGTAGACTTACTTAGCGAAGAAGCTCACATATCAGGAACTCACCTGTAACAAAATCAAAAAATAATAATTACCTTCTGTCCTCCAGTATTCGATAAAACAATATATAATAATACTTTAATTCGACATTAATTAATTTTCTTAGGGAAACATTTGAAAATTGGCAATAAGAAATGGTGCATCGATTCGCATAATTTAATCAAGCCGACCCACCCGACCGCGGCGCGTCTCCAAGAAACGCGACATCCCCCGAGTAAGTGCCTTGGGGGCCGCAAAAAATCTACGGCCGCAGCAGGCAGAAGAAGGAAGTCGCGGGCAGGAAAAAAGGGAGGGGGGAAGGGAGTACCGGGGGAATCCCCGATAAATCAGCGTCAAATTTCAGCCTCGGTTGCGGTCGCGGCCTCGGCATAAATCTCGAGAGCCGCCAGAAAAAGTATCCGAGCGTAAAGCCAGTCTTAAATCCAGGCTCGATACGGCGGGAGTTCTTTGTCTCGGGCCCCCTTTAGGGTTGCAACTTTCTCCGCGCGCGCCGTGCAGTTTTTCTCTCTTTCCCGTTCTTCTCTCGGAGCAGCAGCTTCTTCGCCGCCGCCGCGGAGGAAAACACAAGACGGAGGTGGAAAGTGTAAGCATTAGCATGTATATAATACTTCCGGTGAAACGGCAACGGGGAGAGAAGTCTCTTTCTCTCTTTCTCTCTCTCTATTCCGAGGAGAGAATGAGGAAAAATGAGGCTCGAGTTGATGAAACGGAATGTTCTCTCTCTCCCCGCGCGAACTTCGCCGCTCGACGAACGCAGAACGTCCGGCGATTATTCCGCGAAAAATGCGCGTAATAAATTCGTTTGAACGCTCGGGGATTAAACTGACAATGATAAAAATATCTTCGGGAATAGAGAGGAGACGCGTCGTTTGGGGTCGTCGGCGTCGCTTTTAAAATACGTGTCGTTTGTAATGACTAAAACGACGAGTATATAAATTCTATTCTTAATAAGAGATAGGCGCGACATTTTTTGAAACAGAAAAAAAAGCGAAACAAACTCCTTCCAGGCCGTTTGCCCAGCCAACGAGTCCTCGACCAAACGAAACCACCTCCTCTCTCCCGCGAAAGATTCATCGCCCAAAAGCGAAGAACCGCCGCGAAGATTCATCGCGCGAAAGCCTCGTTCTCCCGCAGGCATATATCGGAAAGCAGTAAAGCTTCTCGTACATACCGAGTGGGGGACGCGTCAGGTGCTCGTTGCGGCGCGGGGCCCCATCACCCGGCGACGATTCCCTTTTCGGCGGAGAGAGCGCGGCTTCCTCGCTGTTGGTTTATAGAGAGAGGGAATACGCGATGCGTTCATTGGCGACGGATAATAACTGCGATTTACGGCGCTTTGTTTATGCAACGACGAAGCGATGCTGGGAATTTTTCGAATTTTTTAGCATTTTTAACTTTGGGAAATTCGATGGGGAAGCGTTGTTTGTAGAGTTTTTTTTTTTAGTTTTTCGAATAGACAAACCGCGTACGCAAGACAATCTATTTTTCATCGGTAAAAAAGCGCGAATCCAAAAAGCAATTTTCACGGAAGCTCAAAAGTTCCCTCCGAAGAAAAAAAAGAAAGCGCGGCATTTTACGAAAAGATAACGGCGCGCGATACACCCCGACGAGAACTTCTCCTCTTCCTCTCTTTCTCTCCTCCGTCGCGCATAAAGTTGAAAGGGAAAAAGAGTCTGGGGATTTTCGAGATGAAGCTTGGGGGAAAACCTATGTTTAACTTGAATCAGCTCTTTCGCGGCATCAGCGAGATATGGCGTTGCGCTCGCCGTTTAAAGTCTCCGGGGTGAAAGCTTATGTTGCAGAAAAGAAGGCAGGCGAGTTAAACTTTTATCGAGGAGTAAGCGGCCGGCGGTATTCAAAAGGCCCGGAATTTTTTTAAGTTACCTTAAAAGAATTTCAAAGGTCAAACGGAATGCTTAAATTTCTTCCTTTTATATAAGAAAATCCTCATTCAACGAAACAAAAAATTTCATTTAATCTCGCTTAATAACGTAAAAATTTCAATCCTCGGTGTCGCCGCGATCTCGCGAAAATATCTGGCGGGAAGCAGATAATGGCCGAAAAAAGAGAGAGTAGAGGGCAACAAATACACCCAAAGCCGCGGGCTCCTCCGCGGCTCTTAATAAATTTCGCTCGTCGAAACTTTTTGCCGAGAGAGCCGACGCGCGATTATGGCCCGCGGAAAGTTTTTCGGACTAATAATATCCGCGGGTGTCGACGTAATCCTGCTTTTTCAGTTGAAAAAACTTCTCGCGGTCGTCGCGATATACTTTGGGGCCGGGTTGGGGGATGTCATTTTTCTTAACTCTCTTCGGGGCGGCTTTCGCGGCTCTAAATAAACCGGGTTATTAGCTTTGCGGTCTTACCGACAGAGCCGTCGTTTCCTCGCGCTATAAATTACCGACAACTTTTAAACCGCGTAAATTCATTCCGACGCACAATCTTCGTTTACCCCTTTTCACCTTCTCGCTCCCGAAACAGCCCTCCCCTTTCGGAAATCAGAAGAAGCCGGCCCTAAATATCCATCAAGCCCGAACTCTCGGCAAAAAGTCTCTCGCCCGGATTCGTTTCCGCGCTCCGCGAGGAAAAGAGGCGAGAGTCGCTCCTCGGAGCAGGGACACGCGTACGCCCCCTCGTAAAAGGTGAATTTGCACGGTCACTCGTAAAGCTCCCGGGCGCGTGTAATTCGCCGGATATCTTTCTTCGCGCGAGACGAGCTCTCTCCCGTCCTCGGCCGAATGGCGAAACTTTCCTTCGGCTTCGCATCAGACGCGGCCTCAGAGCGAATGCCGAAGGAAAGGTGCGTCGGTTATGGAGGCGAGGAGGGGTTTTTTACGGGACGGCTGGCTTAGTGCGGCTGGATCGGGGAGCCGTGACTTTTTGGGTGAGTCGTTGCAGCGTAAGCAACGGTGGAATTGGCCGAATTTCTGCGTTACACGAAAATGCGGAAAAAAGGTATAGTCGATATTTCACAGAAGTATTGTATCGTTTGCTGTGCGGTTTTCATTCAAATTTATATTCCGAAAATTCTCTGATGATAAAAATGCACTTTAATAATATAATACACCGAGAGAAGAAATGTAATAAAAATTACAAATAATTTTGTAAAAATTATCATACGGTCAAAACCAAAAAAATTACTATACTTTTTAAGAAATTTTACTATACTGTTTGGTAAATGTTCCTAACAGAAGATATGGTAATTTTTTTGGTTTTGACATTCTGTGATGGCCTTACTAGGTAGTATGGTAATTTTTACTAAACTTTTCTCTCACATGTACTGGTCTAGCCAGAAGTCGACTAATAAATTTAGTAATTATAGAGCCCTAAACCTGGATAAGCGCGCGGAAAGCAGGCGCTTAAAATTTATCGAGGCGGGCCAAAAATCAACAAATCACCGCGCCCGCGCTCATATTTACGAGCGCGTGTTCAAAAACAGCGAGCAAACCAAAAAAGAGAAAAAAAAAACAACCCGCGCGCAACAACCGCCCCAAATTCGGCCGCGCGGCATTCAGTAGGCCAAAAAAGGAAAAAGGGCCGCAATAATTCATCCGCGGCCGCCGCCGTCGCATTTCCGGCGCGAAAAGGTGTCGAGGGGCTTCAACGCGGCTCGGACGGAATATTTATTCGCGCTTAAAGCGCGCCTGGCAGGTACATAAAAGCCCTAATCGAAAACGGATAGCTCGAGAGCCGCCGCGGTTATCGGCGCTGAATAATTTCCCCCCGATATATATCCCCTCGCCGCGTACGCGTTAACGATTACGCGCCGCGTATACGCAAGTAATGTACAAGGCCCCGAGAGCATTCGCAGCCCGGTTATCGCGCGCTGTTTTTTTTTTTACGACGTAGGAGACACGCGCCCTCGGCTGGAACGTGGAAGAGCGGCGCGCGGCTGCTGTCGCTTTTTATGGAGGAAGTTCGGGGTTTGCGCGCGCGCGGCGGTGGAGGATAGAAAAAGAAGTTGCCGCGGTGATGGAGGCTGGGGATATGTTGTTGGGGATTATAAGCCGAGATATCGCTTGTAAATCATTGTTGGTCGGGATGGGGGGACGTGATCGTGGCAGCTGGTGCACTGAGAAAAATGAGAAAAAAATTTTATTACAAAATTATTATATTTTATACCAAAGTGTATGCAAACTTGCATTATCCTAAAAATTACTATGCACTACATACTAAATAATTAAAAAAACTATATCAGTTTTTACTATATGTATATTAAATTTTAGTATGCAGTATAGTAATTTTTAGGATAATGCAAGTTTGCATACACTTTGGTATACAGTATAGTAATTTTTAATATAAAATTTTTCTCAGTGTGGATTTTTAAAAAATCAAAAGATGATTATTCAAAGGTACACGGAGAGAAATATTTCAGTAAAAATTACAAATATTTCAATAAAAATTACCAAACTTTTTAGTAAATTTTACTGAAATTTCAGGAAAATTTAATAAAATTACACGAATTTTTACTAAATTTTCATTAAAATTTACTAAAAATTATGGTAATTTTTTGGGTTTTGGCAGTCTGTGCTCGCTTTTCTAAACAGTATAGTAATTTTTACTGAGACTTTTTCTCCGTGTAATTGTCGAGGGTGGGACACAATTTTTGGTTATTCAATTTAGACATCTGCTTCAATGGAAAATATAATTTTTGTTTGTATAAAATCACTAAACTCAATATACTTTTAATTGGTTCGCGAGAAGAAAAGATAATGACATAATTTTGTTTGGAAAGAGGTGCTCCGTGCAATCATAATTGAATCTCACTTCGGTAAGTTCGTTTAACTGCACTCTTAACAACTTTAATCGCAAAAACGATTTTCTAACGGCATCTCTTTAAAACACTATTAGACAACCAAAAATTTAACAGCGTTAATTACGTAAAAACTCCCGATAAAAATTCAAATTTCGCCAATATTAAACGTACGCGCATTAACCACCCCTTCCTATACTTACCCGAATCTAATAGGGAGCATCGTTCATTTCCCGCTCATTAAAAAAGCCGAATTCTTAGCCTAACGAACATTTTCGCGATGCCCGGGAACCATTAAAAAGCAGCAGGCCCCGCGCCTGGATTACGTTACATCATTACGAGACCGAAAGCAAACTCGGAGCCGAGTGTAATTCTCGCGCGCGTCTCATTTTTCACCAGCCGCTCCTCGCCGTTGTTTCATAAAGCACGCCAAACTTCCGCCGGGGCTTTAAGCTTTCGTTTTCTTTTTTTTTTTTGTTCGTTCTTGAATCCCGAGCAAGTTTTCTCTCGCAGCGCTCGCGGAGAACCGTCGATTACTTAGCGCGGCCGCGGCACTTTTTCAGTCGCGCGAGCTTTTGTTTGTCTTCTCTCGGGGCGAGTTCGAGGGGCGGGGGGGGAGGTGGAGTTATGGGCTACGGGGAGAGTTTGCTCCCGATCGATGCCGATTCTTTTTTGCTTCGAGTGATTATGGTAATGATGGTAATGAAGTAATTATGGTAACGAAGGTAGAGGGTCGATTATTTTAAAAAGGAGCGGAGTAATTTTCAATTAGCCCGTGTAATGCAGCGTATCTGATTGATGAAATTTACGTTTGATTTATATTTTAATAGAACAATCCCTTTGTACTTTGTTAATGAAACGTTTGTAAATTAAAATCGCGAAGGTATTCAACGTCACATTATTCACATATTCTTTCGAATATCATATATTTGATTAATATAAATTGCTTCGCCGTTATTTTCAAACAACTAGTACACTGAGAGAAGAAATATAATAAAAAGTTACAAATGATCTTTTGCAAATTACCATACTGTCAAAACCCAAAAAATTACTATATTTTTTAAGAAATTTTACTATAATTATACTGTCTGATAAATTTTCCTATAAAGTATGGTAATTTTTTTGGTTTCGACAGTCTGCGGTGGCTCTACTAGTACTTACAGTAAGGTAATTTTTACTAAACTTTTCTCTCCGTGTAAATAAACCTCTGCACCCGCGAAAAAACACCCAGCGAAAACTCGACGTTAACGAATCGCGACTAGTAACACCCCAAACTTGTCCTCCCATACATCACTCGTCCGCTCCGAACGCAGATAATAGAAAAGCTCCCCCTCTCCCGTCACTGCGCGACCCGAAGAAGCGCCGCGCGACGATGCAAACACCGTTATCTCCGAAAAGTCCAACAATTAGCCGGAAACACTCGGTTTTCGCCCTCGAAACTCCCGCCGCCGTCGCCGCCGTGCACTTGATTTATATACGCGGGCAACGCGAAACTTTGATCCCCAACGATCCGCGCGGAAGGAATGGATGTGCGGATTATGCCTCGATTCCGTGACGGATAACTCGCCGGTTTATGGAAACCTTGTTTGTCCGTCCGTCGGCTCCGATTTGGGTTAGTTCGATGCTTCGCGTGAAAAATCGCCGGGGGCGTTTGAGTATAGTTACGGCGGTCGCGGATTTTTTCTGTGTGAGCTCTCTGTTTTTTTTTTTTAGCGGTCGCGGCGCTAAAGTGAAATACATCCGCGAGTGTCGGCCGACTCTTATGAGCTATAAAAAGGCGGTATATTTTCTTTTCAATATGTGTCGTGCGCAAGGCGTATATAACTTGGGGAAAATCGTAAATTGGCGGGCTCTGCTTTATTATGACGCAGTGGATCGTAATTTTTTAGTATTATTATTAAAATGTAAAGTAAGAAGCGAAAATGTACACGGATAGAATTTTTCAATAAAAATTACGAGTACGGCACCGGTGTAAGAATTTAGGCTTTTCTCGATAAATAATTAAAGTGCCAACCGTCATTTAGTGCAGAATCCCGTGAAACAATTATTATAAGTCAAGTAAATTTTATTGAACGTTTCGTAATTTTTTTTTCAGTCGTTTTTACTGAAGGGATCACAATTACATGTTTAAATTTCTATACTTAAGGTTAATACCTGAAGTATATTATTTTGAAACTTGCGCATGCCATTGACGTCCGCAAGCGTACGCGGAAGAACTCCGCTCGCCTTTTTCTCGCGGAAACGCCAATTCGAGGCGCGAGAGCTTCTCCGAAGCGCTCGCCGCCTGGAGCTCCTCTCCTCGGCCGCAAGCTCCTGGAATTCCCAAGTCGCCGCTCGGCGCTTAGCCCGGGTCAGGCTAGGCTTGAAAGCCTCGGCCAATCAGGAGCCCGGCTTTCACTCCCCTCCACTTGACAGGGGGTGCGAGTTGCGGTCCCGAGGAGCGGAGCGCCGACACTTGCTCGCGACCCAGCGAACCTGCCGGACCTGACAAGAGCTCGGTTACCGACTCCCGCTGAGGGCGACCCTGAGCTCGCCCACCGGCACAAGGAGTGACGCGGACTTCTCCTCCATTAATGCTCAAAGCGCTAGAATAATGCTCGTGCAGCAGGAGAGTCCCGGTAACTGCTCGTATTCAGGGCAGCAATCCGCTCCCGCGAACTACACTTAAAAAACGAATTCACCCCGCGGACGCGTAAAAACCCTGAGAACTAATTCTATTATTTAATTATTCGTGCTCTATATTTAATAACGTGCTCTACCGTCAGTTATTGTAATATTAATATTAAGAATTACTTGTTTGTTTTATTTATAAAAAGAAAAATACCTCGACCCATTTCCCACTCTAAATAAATATAGTTCACCGAGCTTCCGGCACCATATCTTATTTACGGCTGCTCAGGAAATCGGTAATTTTTACGAGACAGTCAGTAAAATTTTCTGCGCGGTGACGTATTAATGAGCAAAATGTCACATGATCCCACGATTACGATTCGTCTCGTAATTTTTTCGTAAATTTTAATGAAACATTTTATCAGTGTATAAGTTTTTTTACTGCATTGTAAAATATGTACTTTTTCATTTAATTTTACAAAAATATTAGATTCAGTCTCCACACTGACAACGAAAGTGTGCGAAATTTGGGTAATGGATTTTCCTGCAACTTTGGGATATGTTTTATAATGTTAAAATATGAAGAAAATTGCGTCCGTTCGGCCTAATGCTCGATTTTTCAAAAGTTATGTACTTTTTTATCAAAAATTTAAGAAAAATCGATTTTTGTTTAGTCGCGTATAACTTTTCAACTCTTAATGGTACAATATTTTAACTCCCGGCATTCGAAAGGTGAGATCAAATCCTATCGATTAAAAAAAATTACATCAAAAAATCTTTATTT
>JAWWML010023947.1:0-15642 GCA_035047165.1 Ormyrus rosae
AATGCCGGGCCAGCTCGCAACAGAGTTGCGGCGGCCTTGACATTCCGATCCTACAAATAATATTCGTAGAGAATATTTGGACGAAATGTAATAATGTCGACGAGCTGCAAGCAGCCCGTCGCAATAGCCACAAAATTATTATGGGGGATCTGAATGCAGACTTGTTGTCGGCATCTGATGATGCAAACACCATCAGCGTCTGACTGAAGAACTCTCTCTTCAAGTCGTTCAGTATGGCCCAACTCATGGCACGGATGCGTCTCACACATGGATTGACTTGATCATAGCAGATGACTGCGATACGATGTTGAGCCGCCAGAATGGGTGATTGCCCACCTTTGGGAGTCATAGTGTTATAGATGTTACTATTAGCATTTTTACCTTGGCTCCTGTTCGGGAATCCTTCTCGTACAGAGATTACAGCAGCATAGATCCAACGGAACTAAATAATATGCTTTTCTGTTGTGATTAAGCGGCCATAAATTCTGTAGAATATGATCTGGAGGGATCTTTAACAAATCTTAATGAAAATCAAGCTTTTGTAATTAATGAATTGGCGCCTCTTAAAAACGTTTGCCCTAATGCTAAATATGCTCGTTGGTTTGGGCCAAAGTTGACGCAGCTCATTGATAGACGCAATGCCACGCATAGACGTTATAAGCATACTGGGCGGGCTGAGCTCTTTGATAAGTTTCTTCGACTTAGTCAGGAGGTCGACGTGCGCTTAATCGAAGAGCGTAATACTTTCGTCCACCAACATCTTACAGACGCTTTAGATAGTAATAAGAATGTGTGGAAAGAAACGGCTGTTTTGACTTCAGCAAAGCATTTGACACCATCTTTCCGACGAAACTCTTAAATAAACTTCGGTAGCTGGAGTTCTCCAGGGCAGCGCTTCTGTGGATCAAGTCTTATCTAGAAGGCCGTTTCCAGATGCTCACATCACAACATCACGGTTCTTCTGACTATTTAGAAACAAATCTGGGTGTTCCACAGGGCTCTGTCCTAGGTCCTCCGCTTTTTTGCTTCTATGTCAATGACTTTCAAGACATACTCACTGGACAAGACGTTCACCACATCTTTTACGTGGATGACAAGCAGAGTAGCCGCCTGGAGCGCACTCTGGCAGCACGACTGGGTATGTGGTGGAGTTAACTGTCCAGGATAACACCTAGACCCGAAAATTTACCCGTCTTATCCACCATTTCTGATCCTCCATCAGTTCGAACGAGAGTTAAAAGATCACTAATGTGAGTAATGTTTTTTTCCCAATTCAGGCATGAAATAGCCCTCATTTCACGTTAAAAATTTTGAATGCAAATCCATTTTCAACTTTAAAAATATATTTACAACAAGAGGAAATCAATTGGTTGCTAAAGGACTTCTATTTGTAATAAAAGGATTGTAATGTTAGAATTAACACGCTAGAAAGTCAAAAGGCAAAGGGGAAAACAAAATTTTAGTAAAAGCACTCTGGTAAGCCCCGCCGAAGGCGCAGGTGCTGAGCCTTGGGCGGCTCGCTCTATTTAAGCATTCGGTCGGCTAGTCTGACTGCGAGCACGGCATGCATCGGATAGCCGCCTGGCGGTGGCGCTCAGGACTTCGCTAGTTTGCTCGCGCGAGTGATCTATCGTTACATATGTACAGGGCATCTCAAGGGGGAATCGGATGCAGATCCGTACTGAAGTAATCTGAGAAATAAACGTACGCGTTAGAGGGTTTCAGAGCCGAAAATATGCTCTTTTTGTAACCAATGAAAATTACATTCTCGACGAAAGGATTGCATGGCGAGGAAGCAATCCTTTTGTGACTAGCTTAAGGTAAAGAATTCTTGTATTTATTTATTTAATTTTTTTAATTAAAATTATTATACATCAGTATTATGCTAAAAAATTGATTTTTTAGCATAAATTTGATGCGCCAACATGCTTAATAAAGCATGTTGTGCATAAATCTCTTGTATTTTATCAATAATATATTTATTTTAATTGTAGGAAGGTAACCCAGCATTAATATATGCAATAATATAAGAGTTTGCTGTGATCGTGAGAGTAGGTGAGTCGATTCAAAGGCTAAGTTAAAATATCTGAGGACTAGGGCAGCGTTAGGTCCTAAAACTCCAGGTAAGTTATCGATGAGGTAAGGAGAGACATATGGCTCAGTGTGGGTACAATTTGTGAGTGAATCCAAACATTTAATCGGTAGTGTAGCAAAATAAAAATTTGTAATAAAAAAAGCTAAAATTACATCAATGAATTTCGATGGATTTTTGTATGCTATACTTTAATGGCCATTTTTTGTTCAGCCATAACATTTCAACAATTGAAGATTTTTCGATGTCTTTTTTTTAACGATAGGATTTGGTCTCAATTTTTAAATGCTGCGACTTAAAATACTCTATAATAAACAGTTGAAAAGTTATATGTGATTGAACAAAAATCGATTTTTCTTAGCTTTTCGCTAAAAGAGCTCATTACTTTTGAATAATCCGGTGTTAGGCCAAACGCACGCGGTTTCTTTCATTGTTTAATATTAAAAAACATATCCCAAAGTTCGAACAAAATCCGTGACTCAAAGAAGACATACTCTCCTAGTTAGACTAACAGGTGGCTGCAAATCATCTACAACGGAACGACAGAAATTTGAATTTAAATATTTTTGACAAATTAGAATTTTTTATATGAAAATTTAACTTTTTAAATTTTGCGTACATTTGCTTAAAAATTTATTATCAGCTACTTGATAGCACACAGAATTGAAATAGCAAATAAATAAAATCAATTTTGAAATGTTCTAGTGTACAAACTCCCCTTAAGGAAATAAATTAAAGGAATCGGCAAGCATCCACTTAAGGGCTTCGTCCACCAATCAAAGTGGTTCTCACGCGTCGAGCACCATTGGACTCTTCTTGCGACGCTCTTATCAAAGCCAGCAATTCACTTTGCATACCATTCCCGCGCGCTATATCGAGAAAACAGTCTAAAGTAATGAGTCATTAGACAGAGTGGCTTGTGTCACGAAGGAGTAAGGAGCTAATTGGGATAAAATTTAACGCTCGAAATGCAGCGCCGCTTGACCAAAGCGGCCGCGATCTCGTTTGACTACCGTTGGTAGCTTGTGAACCTAAACCTACCGTCTGTTTATGTGGTCCGCTAGTTGAACTTTCGCACCATTCTGTGGCCTTAGATTCCTCGTCAGTACAAGAAATACTTTGGGCTACGAGTTTTGGAATCAGTTGATTGAATTACGACTACACTGGCTGCAATCTAAAACTCCTTTCTGCTTGCTTGAAATACAATTTACTTTAAATCTACGTGTCAGCTTCTAGGAAATTTTTTATATTGCATATTTATGGAAAAGTACTTTAGACTAGAATAATTTAAAGATGATCAATCGTATATTGAAAAAGATATAATATTTTCTAAGAGAGAGAGAGAGATGAAGTGGATCGCGAATTAATAGATTTTATATTGCTAAATTTATTCCACCTTTGACAAGCACAATAGCTACTGCTGCATACGTAAGTATCCTTACGCAGGAATCTAGCCCAGGAAAGCATAGCCGGCGGGGAATCGAAGCGGCGGCCGCGCCTCAGGAGAGGAAAATGGCATGTCTAGAAAATTGAAAATTTGCGAATGCAGAAGCGTAACTTGGTAACTCGGCTTTTCTCCCTCGCGCGAACGCTGCCCGGAAAGAAAGAAGATCTGGAGAGTCAAGGCTATGCAGACGCATACATAGGCGAATCAATGAGTAATGGAATATGCGCTTTATAAGGCTCAAGCGCACACACGCAGTTCGAACGCTCCGATCGTTACTTCGACGCTCGTCGGATCCCTTTTGCATCCGCGCGGTCTTCAACTGCCAATATTTTACGTCACAGAACCATACTTACTTTTGATATCTTATCGAATCTTGTGGATACTAGAATTTATTTATAACTACAACTTTTACTTCACGAAAGAAAGTCTATTTTGCTTCCTCCTACAGGAATGAGCTTTGCGATTGTAATCTTTGGCGTTGTTATAAAAACATCATATAAATATATTTTGAGGTGTCAGAAATAAAAAATATGGTTTTTGAAAAATGTCTGTATGGATGTGATTTGTGTGTGTGTGGGGGGGGGGAGGGGGTACTGTGTGTCTGTGTATGAGTGCGCGCATTCATTCGATTTTAATCGGGTAAAGTTTATTCAATTTGTTTTCCATGATATTTTTAGGTTTATAACTTAGTTTTTCAATTTATTGATTTTTCTTTGTTTTATGGACAAAAACGAGATAGAATTTTACGTTTTCTTAATTGTTTTTCTATAATAGAGTTAATATTTTTTAATTTTTTGAAATGATTAGAGTTTTTATCTTTTAAATGTTAAAATATTCCTCGACATTAATTTGTTATGAACGAAAACGTTAATTGTTTCGTTTAATTTATTTTGAAATTTTGACCACTTATTATAATCTTATAAAAGATTACATTCAATTAAAATTTTGACGTTATCTCTTGTAGTTAAGAAGAATATATTTATGAAAAAATTGCAATTTCGTTGTCACGCGATAACAGGAATAAAAATTAATCGTTATGAAATTTCGTACAGAGATAGCTTTGAATTTGCATATTTTTAAAAAAGTTGTTCATAAATTTTGGAAATGTTTGAGGCTAAAATTTCATTATTTTTCAAATTTCTTAACGTAAAATTTATAGTGTTATACATATATCTAGGTTCTATTATTACGAATATACGTACAAAATTTCATTCAGGTTGTTTATGGAGATAATCGATTATAAAATTTTTAAGCTTATTAATAAATTATAATATTATAATTTATTATCTTATTAATGATCTTATAAATTTTTAATATTATTATTATTTTTAATCTTTTTTAATTTTTTTTTAGAAAACCTTAAAATTAGCAATTTTGCAGATCTTGCGAAAATTCACCACTTTGAACTGAAACCCTTTATAGTGCAGCGAATTTCACATTACATAATGCAACATTAAATCTGCAATTGAAAATTCAGCATAATAAAAAATGTAAAGCATGATTTAGAATTCAACACAAGAATTCGAGATTACAAAGGGTAATCCGGTATTAAATCGCTGATTAAAAACTTGATTTCAGAAGATTTCGCGATCCTATTAAATTAAATAATTCTTCCACTCGTAAATATATCTACTTGGATGAAGAGAACTGTCTCAAAAAATCCAAAGCAACTTGTTTCCCTCAACCGATCCAATGTATTATTAAGTAACCCAAATAAGCAGCAGCATTTTCGGAAAATTTGCTGTAAAACCCGTGTTTTTAGTCCGCGAAATGCACGTTGAAAGGTAAACACATCGTTTATTTAGTCGTCCGCGCCGACAACGACCATTTGATAAAATAGTAATTCCCCTTAATTAGCCGCGCCAATCGAGCTTGCCTTCATTTCTCTCCCTCCCTGGAACGGCTGAATTATTGAGCGGGCAAATGCCCACGTCCGAGAGCTCTCTCCTATTCGCGCATAGAAAATAATAGATAGATAGATCCGGAAGGAAGCCGCGTTCGCACACACATATATATACACGCGGAGGCTTCAATCCTAAGGTTGTAATCCCGGGATTAGTTCGGGGATTGCTCTGCCGCTGCGTTCCCTTCCTCTTCTTGCCAATCTAGACCTATAACTGATTTATGTGCAGAAAAAAGTCTGTAAATAAATGAGCCGAGCGCGGAATTGCATCATGCTGACGAAGTGAAACACACTCGCTTGTAAGAAGGGAGAGGGGCGAGCAATGAAAAGTTTGCTCGGTACCCCGACCACGTATTAAATTGAGAATAAAGTCTGGGAAAAACAATGGAGCGGGAGGGAAGAAAAACTCAAAACCTATATAGAGATAGGGTTGCGTCTTCGGTCTTCCCCTCCTTTTTTTTTCCTCCGAAGCCCGTTTAATCTCGGCGCTTAATTACGTTTTCCAGGCCTCCAGCGAGATGGAAAATTAAAGTAAAACGAGGATAAAGCCGGGGAGCCGCTATACATCGCGCGCCAAGTTTTCGAAGCAGATATAATTGCGCTTATAAATCAAAGTTCCGGGTGCGTCACTGCGCGCGCCGCCGCCGCTATTATTTTCCATCGCTCGCGGGCGCGCCGCCGCGCTGCGCTGCGCGCTCTCGAGTCACCTAATGGATTCCCCGTAAAGGAGAAAAAGCAGCGAGCGTTCCACCCCCTTTTTTTTTGTCGCGGGACTCGCGAAGCGTTCGTCAGACGGAGTATCGTTTCACTCGGCTTAACGACCATCGCCACGGTGCGTTGCGCGATCGTCGTGATCGATGACTGGGGGATTAAGTGGGGGAGGTTCAAAAAATACAAGGGATTGCAGGAATAAATTTCACTCGACGTCGGGAAAACAAGATCTGGTTCGGTGTATGATTTAGTATTGGTCAGTGGGTTTAGCGGACTCTTTTAAATGGAAAAGTCGAGCGGAAACGTGTGAAACGTAATGTTTTCGAACGCTGTTTATAGCACTCGTGATAATAAAGTTAATCCTAGTTTTCCTTCATCTTGGTTTTCTGGATTTTCTCCGTTGACACCAAACTTCGTTACCCGATACCTCGCTTCACGATTTTCCGAGAAACTTCGAATCTGAGCTTTTTTTCTAATTGAAAAGATGAAACGGAAATTTCTTTCCTTAAGCATTCACATATAGATTCGTATGATTTTAAGAGGCAAAAAGAAGCTCTCCCCGGCGAGGAGCGAGGAAGATTATTGGGAAAACGAAAGGTCAACATCTTCGCTAAAAATCGAGGCCATTGAGACAGGCAGTCGCAAAGACGTCGGCGTCGTCGTCGTCGTCCTCGCTGAAAATTTCCTGAATAAATATTATCATTATGCGCCTCTAACTCCTGAACGCATCGCGCCGAGTCCTTCGCTGTCTCGATTGAACGGGAAGAAAGCGCGGAGCAAAGCCCACGTAAGTAACTCGGTTAGAGCTGCCGGGCGACGACGACGACGACGACGACGACGACTGAGTTTCGAAATTTCCAAACTCGGAGACGAGTATTTACTATGTATATATACGTATTTGAAAGCGGAGAATTCGAACCTGCCGGAGAGTTGATCGAGTTGACCGAAGAAACGTGCGCGCCGCTCAATCGAATTCTATATATCTTGAGATTCCTTTCTGCCGAATCTACGTTAAGGCTTATTCGCGACCGCGGTGTTATAAAGCTTTGACGTTTCCAGCGGCGAGGCGACTGGCTGTTCTAAAGCACATCCATTTCCGGGAAAGCTTTTACCTTTCGATTTTTAATTTACGCGGACGCAATAGTTTTTATTTGGTTTTTTCATTAAACTCATTAAAATGCTTTTACATACTTTTGACGTGTATTACGTTAAATTTCTCGCATACTCTGTTTTGGTTCAGTTACCAATGAATGCCCGTTTTGTATTTATTTCTGATAACATCGTAATGGATGGAATTCCGAGTACAGGTCCTGTTGCAATTTGGAAAACAGTAAAATTTGAGAGAAAAAGCCAACCTTAAAATAAGTTGAATAATTTAACGTTTTATTGTCTTTTACATTAACTTTAAAAGTTCCATTCAAAACTTGACTGCGAACTGTCGGAAAATGTTGAACTTAAAGTTTCATTTTACCTTAAAACCACACGCACTTGCTTAAATTGTATTTAATTTAATAATATGCTTTGAATCAGTTTTGTATACTATACAAAAGTAGAAAATCAATCCTTTGAAAAATTGAAAAAGCTATACACTTGATAAAGCTCCGACAGTTTACAAAAAGTCCATTTTCCAGTGGCTTCTGGCAAATGCATTGTAAGCCAGCCGAAATTCCTTCAAGAGCTTGATCGCTTTTTCCATTTTCGCACGTATATTTACTTCTGTAAGGATCTTGAGGCTGAAGTGCCTATACCGAACCGACTGCGCGACATCGCCAGAAGTTCTCTATCTCTCTCTCTCTCTCTCTCTCTCTCTCTCTCTCTCTCTCTCCTCCACTCGTTGCGCCGCATCTCATGAATATAGAAGCGCAATATTGTGCGAGAAAAATTTTCAAGCATAGCCCGAGAGGGCGCGAATTGAATAATCCGCCGGAGCACTCTTTAAATTTGCATGCAAATCAGACGTGGTGTGTTAGCGAACAAACTGAAATTATTATTTTTTTTTCTTTCTTTCTTTCTTTGGTCGGCGAAAAAAAAAGCACGCCTAATGAAAACGAATCGACGCTGAATCATTCATCGATGGACCTCGGCGCTCCGTTCACTCCCCGGCCGCGAGTGCGAGATTTATGAGAGGAAATCGATCGATCCGGCAGGGAAAAAAGCCGGAAAACACGTAGCCCCGCGCAGCCGGCTAGTTGCCGTATTGCCATGGTATTAGTCCCCAGTAGCGGTAGTCGGCCTCTCTCTCTCTCTCTCTCTTTCTCTCTCGCCTCACACTCGTTTTCATCACCTGCGGCTGATGGAGTTATTGACGAGAAAGCCGCAGGCGGCAGGAACGAGGAAAATCAATTTTCGACCAATCAACTCGACTTCCGCCGGATGAATGAGTGGCGCGGCTAGTCTGAGCATTCGTTGGCCTATAGCGTACAATATGTACGGCGCGAACGCTTTAGCCCGCGGGGTTTAAGTGCAAGCCTGCGAAAATCTATTCAACCTACCGAGAGAGAGAGAGAGAGAGAGAGAAAGCGGGTCTTGGCTGGCATTGTCGGCTTCTCGATTATAATTCCTAGTGTCACGCGGTGGTCAAGGATCTGGCTTTGTTCGGATAGAGTTGTCGAGTGCGAGCAGCCTGATTTCGCTGATCATCGTCGAGAAAGAAAAAAATCTCGCGTTTGCAGGCGGCTTTCGAAGCTACTTATGCATGGATGCGCGGATGAGCTCGTTCAATCGGTATCCCGTATCGGAATGGCCTGCTCTAAAAGCTTTCACTGTCTATTGCATTCATTTCTATTGCAAAATGCGTTATTTGGCTTGGGGCTGAAGCGGCGACCACCGGTTATATCATCAAGCTGCAAGCACTAATCGATTCTCTGTAAAGTAGCCAACTGCGCGAGCCTCCCCTATATCTCCTCTCGTTAACTCGCTCGTAATCGTTATTATAGATTCTCTTTTGTGTTGAAATACGAGAAACGACGGCAGGCTGTGAAGACCTGTTAACGCGCCCGGCGTACGTATACCCATCGCAATTACTCCAGGGTATTTTAGGGGGCTTTTTTTTACTCGTTTTCGTTAAGAAATTGGCAGCTTCCATTGCTGACTTGCTGTTTATTTGGCTCGCTTCAAGTTTTTATAGTAAAAAATTAGCATGAAATGTAACGGGAAAAAATTTTAAAAAAGTTACTAAATATTCACTCTTTCACAGGGCGAAAAGAATTATATCTTTTAATTTATTTTTTGCCTTTTTTCACGATATGATAAACTATTCTATACTTATTTGAAACGTGCTCTATTATAAAAGGTGCATCCAAGAAGAATGGAAATCCATCCATTGAAGCTTTCCTTACTTTTGGGACACATTTAATATAAATTTTACGATTATTACTCGTTCTAGAAGCCCTGTGGATGTAAATGCACCTTTGGACCATAATATTTGATATTCTAGAGATGAGAAAATAAATTTTAAAAGCTTGAAATTCTCCATTTTTATTTAACAATATACCACAACATAGCCATCGCCAAAAGCCTCATAAATCCGACTCGGTTCATTCGTAATCGAACCTTAAAGCCCCGAGAACAAATAAAACACGCAAATCGGCCGTAAACCTTTTTTGAGGAAAAAATAGTCGCGCACCACTGGAAAGAATCGGAAAAAATCTGTCGATTTTGCGTGTTTTATTTTTCTTCATGCACCTGGTGGGCAGGTTTTTTGGTGGACGAGCTCCCGAAAATAAAAATGCTTTTAGAATTTTTTTCTACATGTTTTTCTCGGAAGCTCTACGCTTTAAGGAACAATCGAAAAAATCTATTTCATCGAAAACTTTTTATAGAATGTGGCTATTAATTTGTTTTCACGCACGTTGGATCTACCACTTTAGATTTTTAAATTTTTATTATTGTATATGACATTATTATTTGTATATAACAAAGCTTATAAAAGCATTGTATTTTCCTTTGTTTCAAAATGCGGTGCAATTCCTTGAAATAAATTTCAAAAGCAAGCAAACATATAAAATCAGTGTTGATAATAGAAAGCTCGTAATTTTCGTTAATTGATGTAAAAAAAGAATGCAATTTTCAATGCTTGTAATAAGTAATATTATTCTGTTTGTCTCTGTATAACAAGCAAATTACTCTCCAAATTGTGTATAGATCTCGAATTACTTAAAAAACAAAAAAAAATAAACAAAATTATACATGAGTAATGAATTGACAGTGTATATAATTTTCAAATGATACTAGGAGACTTTTATGTTCAGTTTTTTCAATAGGGTGCATTTAAATTTCTGTTTTAAACTCTGCAGAAACCGTTACAAACGATAAACCGTAATACCCCGATAATTGATAAGATTGTTTTAGTTAAGATCTATCTAAACGAATATCATCGCAGCCGGAGCAAAAAGTGAATTTCCGGTCGATTCGAGCAGGCGCTTATTTCTCACCAGCCCCTGCAACAAAAGCAAATTAGCAGAAAAACCTTGCTCGGTGTTCGAAAAGCAATCTGTGTATTTTCAGCCGATAAATCAGCGGGCGTAATTGCCAAGGTGCCAGGAGCAGGGGGGGCCGAGCATGCAGAAATTCACAAATAATCCCAAACGATTCGGGGTACGGGGAATATGGGCGCGGCCGCCACCTACGAATTACGCGCGTTCGTCATTTTCAGATCGCTGCTCGCGGCTCGAACCGCTGGAAGAGTGCTTCGACAATCGAGCCAACATCTGTAATCGGTTCTCTGGCTCGCAATCCACTGCAACGAGCCTAAAACTCAATCGGATTATAATACTAACTCATTGTGCGGAGAGGCCGCCGAGCGCCATTGTTTATGCGCCGGTGCCGCTCCGCTGCTGCGTAAATTGCGGATTGTGTGCCGATGATGCTCCCGTTGCCGCCGCCGCCGCCGCTGGGACTGCTGCTGCTGCTGCTGCAAAACGATACGATGGCTCTGCCATTGTCGTTGACCGAGTGTTTACGCGTTTTAATACAGGCAGGAGCTGCGGTGTATTAATGAGCGATGACCTAAGAATGGCCCCGCTGATGACCGGACTTTCCACGTCGAGTGAATCGCCCATCTTTTTCATCGAGAATAACTGATATTCGAGTTGATTTTGTCCGAAATGTTTAACTTGTTTAAAAAAAAAAAAAAGCCTTTTTGCCCATCACATATGTCGCGACAGTCTTCTTAAATAATTAAATCGCCACCGAACTAATTTATCGGTAGTTCATTCGAATAAACGGAATGATTACATTCCCTTACCCCTTCCCTTTGACGAGTTCAACGTTAAGTTTTAATTTTCAAAATAAACATCCACGATGCAATCGCCCCGGCCACCTCTCTGTTTATCTTCTATCGCATTAGGCAAATTAAAAGTCGCGCGCACTATATACATTCCTCTTTGAAGGGAGTTCGGCTTGGTGAAATACCTCTATTTATCCTGCACTTTTACGCGGAATCGGGCTAGAAAAATATTGTAGCTTCTCCGATTGAGAGCGAGAGAGAGAGAGAGAAAGAGCCAGCACGTCAGCAACTGGGTAAATAAAAGCCTCGCATATCCTGTATATCGTTCTAGTATTGTTCTGCTGTGTAAACAGTTTATTTTTTTACCAAACTCTCGAGGATTAAGCCGGAAAGACCGCGAGAGCGCGTTAATCCAAAAATACGAGACTGTCGGACGGCAATATGGAAACGAATCCCGAAAAAAAATGCTTAAAGTTCCGTTTTCGATGGCGATCGATAAAAAGAAGCGTGGCCAATTAATGCGCCGTAGACAGCAAGGATAGTTTTTCGGTCATCACCGAGTCGATAAATGACGATGTGCGCACTCGATGCTTGAAAGGTTAAAATTATTTTAACTGCGAGCTGGACCAGAACTAATCCATGAACAGGTTTTTTAATTTAATTTAAAAGTAGACAAGCTTTGTAACGAGTCTATGAAATAGAAACCTTAAAAATTGTATACAATTTAATAAAAAATGATAAAAATTTAATTCATAAAATGAATATTTATTTTGTAAAATTTATGACAATTTAGCGAGAAACCAAAACTAATGGTATAAAAACGTAAGCCATGTCTAATAAAAATATTTTACATTAAAAACACGTAACTATTTTCAACGCAATTGATAAAGTTTGGAATTTTAATCCAGGTAAGAGTACTTGATACGGCCTGGATATCCAATGTAGCCCGCGTAACCAATGCGACTCCCCTTTGAGATCTCATCTTTCAAGCCTCTCAGTGGTAAATCTATATGCTAAATTTTTCGTAAATGTACAGATTTTAAATCTCTGTTTTGCAAAGAGGATCTCCAAAGCTAAAATATACTCGGAGAAAAACGGGTACAAAACTATTACCACCGTTTATAGCGTCAAAAAATATGCCACTACAAAAACTGACTGTACTCGGTCCAGGCAAAATGGAGAAGAATAGCTTTGAAATTTCAGCCAAGCCCTACCCTGGTAGAGATGAAAAACCCGCTGCCAATTCAATGGCATTTAGCTTCCTCCTAACTAATTTATCGTTCCAATATTATCTCCGAGATTCATTAAAACAATCGATTTCAACAACATAATTTCAAACTATCCTATATTTAATTAATTATTTATTTTGGTATTATTGTGTTAAATCAAGCTTTGTACAAGTCCTATAAAAAAATAATGTTCAATACAAGAGCAAAAGGGTGATTTTGAACATTATTATTATTTTTAGCTCAAACCGTTTGTTCCGTCGGTTTTTTTCAGTTTTCAACTATTTACTCAATAACTAGTTGACAAAATGGCTTGAAATTTTTACAGATTTTAGGTATATATAGTCTTAATTGACAAAATTTGTTTGCAGAGCAATTGATAATTTAATTTAAGAGTTATCATTGATCGATCAAACGAACTTACCTGTAAGTGAAGTTCGGTCGCAATTATATGAAGAATCTCGTTCGAAGAGAATACAAATGTAGTATCCATTTCGCCCCCTAGAAGTCACAACGTTCAGAATAAAAATTGGTAAAAAAATCTGCCACTAGGCAGCTCTACCGGTGCCGCGCTGTCCGCGCGCGCGTCGCTCTTATCTCATTTTTTTAGAGTGTATTTAAAATTATTTATTATAAACAAATTATTGGAAAGGGAGTCATAGCATGATGGATGAGAATTGTAGTTACGAGAACGAGACGAATGAAATATAATTGCGATCGAACTTCACTTACAGGTAAGTTCGTTTGATCTATTTCATTCGTCTCGTTCTCGAGATTACAAATGTAGCTGTTTAGCGTATAAAAAATAATTTTAAATATGTAAGAAAAAACAGTTTTATTATAAAATGAAAAGAAGAAAAAACACATATTATATAGACAAAATTGCTGATGCAAAATCGCACGGACCACTCGATATTGGCCTATTATAGAAACGTGCGAAAAAACCTGAGAACCCTTAGACCAACCTGCGATACGTCTGATTGTATCTACATCTAAGCCCTTTAAAAAAGGCAGCTGATGTACTCGCCTGTCTATGTAGAATGTGCTGCAAAAACAGTCAAATTAACACCGCTCTTTCCTAAAATTCTCTTTCTACGATCCAATAGGTCTGTGTGATTTCCTTAGAGCTAAAAACAGTCTTTCGGATTCTTTTCTAATATCTTTAGTATCCTATATATATCTTAGGATAACCCAAGCTACACAAATGCTCGGTTAATCATTCAATTATAGTACTCATTAGCTAGATACAGACAATGACATTGTTTACGAACTTTCTTTGTTTTATCTAATAAATTAACATCGCTCTACATATTTATACTCCCATACGGTATGTTTATGGATCGTCAATGTGTCTTTGTAAATACGCGTGTTTTACCACAGTAGTGCTTGTTCCGAACGGTAGAGACTGGAGCTTTTGAGTTTGTAATCCAAATTAATTCTTTTCTCTTACCGATGGAGTCACGTAAGCTCCCACCGCACGAGGCTCATGAGCGAGACTCGCAATAGCCAATCTTTTCAGTACTCACGTACTTAGCGCAATCATGGTGCTTACTAAAGGTGGCTATCGATCAGGTGCATTGCGATCCTCCAGGACAATCGGGTATAAGCTCCAACCCGTCACCAAAAAATCCAGCAAACTTTTCTTTCAAAACGCCTCCGAAAATTTCGGACTGACGAGGATTCAAACTCGTGTTTGAGTGAAAATAGCTTTCACTCTTTTTTAATTAATTTTTGATATCAGATTTCGATTTAAACTCTTCAAAATTTTAGTTTACTAGGGTAAAATACCCAATAGATTAACAGAGGCCAGTAGATGGACAGTTTTGTAAATTATTATATTTATCAAACTATTTTTTCAAGTAAAATCTTTAATTTTGATTGCAAAGAAGTTTACTACAATCAAATTAAAGGTCATACTTATCAACGAGTATCCTTTTAAAGTAAAACAAAGTATCTTCAAAAATAGTGTCCATCTACTAGACTTTCTCTATGTATAACCTACACACTCAATAGATGGACTAGTTAACTAAATGGAGATATGGCAGTCGACCATCTACTGAACATACGTGACTTTCGCATCATTTTTGCAAATTTTCAATTTAATCGTACTTTTCGACACGGGTGTGGAAGCAAGGCAGAAAAATCTCACGAGGTAAATAATCAACTTAAACACTAGTATCGAACATTATTTTATACTACGGGTGCCGAAAAATCATGTCAGTCGTGATTTTGAGGTTAGAGTGGTATAAACAAATATTTGTAGTACGTTTAGTATGTATGTTTACTGATAAATTGAAGTTTCTTGTATTCAATCATCGTTCAAATCATTTTAAACAACAAATACGCATAAAAATCTGCTTAATACAAAGTATACAAAATCCTTAATCGTCCATATATTGGGCACTTTACCCTAATTTTTGCCCAACCTCTACCTAAAAAAAAAATATATATAAAAAAACATAATTAAAGTTAATAAACGTACAAAGTTTTGAAAATATTTAAAAATACTATACGTACCTTGGGGATTCCCGGTCACACCAACAACAATAAATGCACATAAAAGGAAAAAACTAGCTACATTGTGAAATAACTTGATCAACATAATCAATAACATAATGAATAACTTCGTTTGAAAATTATTCAAAATTGATAGTAGTAGCTCGTGTACATAACTTTATATATTGCTGATTCCATAAATATTGAGTAATTAAATACAGTAATTTTATTGTAATTACAGTTCAATTTATAGTATTAATTAGTTTAATTACAGTATTATTTAATGAAATTATAGTTTAATTATATAATTTATTATTAATTAGATCAATATTAGAAAAATGAGTTGAGAATGTGTTGATAATGGTGATAATAATGACATTTTTTACGAGAAAAATAATAGTTAACTTTAGAGAAATTATTGCAAAAAATCTTTTTTTTCAGTAGAAAATAGTTATTTGGATATTATTGTTACGTCCTAAGACGTATCTTTTTATCTCTTTTCTTAAATATTTAATAAACTAAATTTAAAAGATTTCATCA
>JAWWML010023958.1:0-15641 GCA_035047165.1 Ormyrus rosae
TTAGTTAGAGAAAATTCAATTTGCTTGAAATTTTTATTTAATTTTTTCAAAACGAAGATAGTGTGAAAAGGTAACACTAAGTTAAAATCACCTTTATTCTCTTGTATTGAACATTATTTTTTGATATCACTTGTACAAAGCTTGATTTAGTGCATGATTTTTATTCAAGCAGGCGCGAAATCGAGCTTTTAGCAAGGAATTTCAAAAATTCTGTTTTTTAGGACTTTAAATATTCCAATAACAAAATTTATATTTAAATTTTGTTAGACTTTCATTCATTAAATTCTAAAATGAGCATTTAAAAATAAAATAATAATAAAAATGAGATAATAATGGAAAAATAAATTAGTTAGGAGGCAGCTAACTGCCGATGACTTAGCAGTGGTTTTTTTTCTATTATTATTATTTTCTATTACTACTATCATAGCGAGTTGCTAATGAGTTCAAAAAAAGAAATCTAAATTTCAGGTAAATTTACAGTTGTCCGCTAATATATCCTGATATTTTAAAATATGAAGTAAAACGTTCATCCTTTGCTAGTAATGTGTTTTTTTTTTTTTTCGTGATAAGCTATATTCAGGCGTGCTTACGCATAATAGAAATTTATTTCATTATACAAGTTCAAAATATTTTTTCTATTATAATTTCATGATGACTGCGATATCATTTGTACAATATTTTTATTTACAAATATTTAAAAAAAAATAAAAAGATACGTCTTGTGACGTAACACATGTATTTTTATATTTTATAGTATTTACAAGATGTGTGCCAGAATGTAATATTTTTATGTATATTTCTTTATAGTATACTCATTGTATTACATTATTTTTCGTATTGTACTCAATAGATATTCATTTTGTACTCAAATGAATATCTATCTTCTAATTTCTAAACGTTTAAAAACTCGATTCTTTTAATTTTACCGCTTATTTCATTTTTTTAAGACAAAAAAAATCAATGTTCATTTTTAATAATTCGAACCTCTCAATCTCAAAAAATTCATAAAGCAAATTCTAGTGCCTGTTCTATATTGACCAATCAAAATGAAGTCTATAGTTGTTTTAATATTGCCCTCTCATCACTTTTAACCTTTAAGGCGCACATTTTTTAAAATAATATTTTTTGGTCAAAATTGTGACTTTGAGGTTTTTTGGGTCGCTGATCTCGAATCCGAAGAAGAAAATAAAAAATTTTCAAATCCAAGATGGCGTATCCAATATGCCATATTGGTCCGCCATCTTGGGTTTGTAGATTTTCAAATTCTGACTTCAGATTCGTAATTAGCGACCCCAAAAAACCCCTGGAAATACATTTTGATGATTCTAAGTATAACAGCAATTCCAAATCCGATTTTTTTATGAAAAAAAATTGCCATTCTCTTGCTCTTTTTGTTTATTATAAAAAAAATGGCAATACAGAAGTATATTTTTGTATTGGTATGTATGTTCATATATAGCAATATATATACCAATATAGATGTCATTGAACATGTATACTGGTATATAAAGACAACTGAAAAAGCAAAAAAACCCCATTTAAAACTTTAATTTTAAGCGCTATATTCACAAAATCCCGATTTAGGTTAGGTAGTAAGTATACTTACTACCGCACAGTAAAGGGTTAAAAGAAGGGATTATCAAAACTAGATTGATTTAAACGATGTTAAAATATTTCTAAATATTAAGTATTAAAACAAATAAATTAATTGAAATCGTTACACTCTTAGTATAAATGCCTTGACTTCCAGCAAGCACTTTTGTACCGGCTGTTGAGAAGTCGCGCAAGAAGCTGTTTTTACAGTGCTAATCAAGAATGCTTATTACTTCTTCCGCGAACTAATTGACAATCTCGACGGGCAGTTGGTTTCTCTAGTCTCCGTGGAGACTGATACCCCTCTTGCTCTCCCTCTCTCTCTCGCGATCTCTCATTTGGTTTTCACGATTTTACGAATTAAAATTTCGAGATCTGGTGAAATAACTGGAAGCATTTCAAATTCAATCAAATTCTTAAAGCAAAGATTATTTAACTTAAAGGTTTTCAACCCAAGATAAAAAAATTTATAATTAACTTTTAGTAATTGGAATTTCATGGTAAATTGTACGATTTATAATATACCATAATTTGAATTATTTTTTTTTTGTAATAAAGAAAAACAATATCTCTCTCAAATCTGATAGTTTTCCTTTCCCCCAAAAACCCAAAATCATTTCCCTACATTCTCGTGCCACTGATCTCCCACTGTCTTCTTTTTATACGTTCTTTGTTGTCGAGGGCGAGCTCCTCAATATTTATTTCTCTATTACTTGACTTGCAAGGTTGGTTTCCAGGTGAACTTAGCAAATAGTACATTGTGCAACAAGGGGAGCAAATGAGCTGTTTCTAGCGAGGGTGAGGTATTCACTGAAAATATCTCACCCGAGTCTGAAATACCCTATGTTACACACCGTGTTTTTATCAACGAGGGTATGGAAGGCCCTCATTTGGTGTTAGAAAGTTGGGTAGATGATCGTGCATTTCAAATCGTGCACAGAAATAGTAAAAAATAGTTTAAAACAGAGAAAAAAAATTAATGAAAATCCTATTCGATTTTTTTTAAGTCGTTCATAATAGATATTTTTAAGTAGAATCATTTAAACTGAAAAAAAGGAAAAAATTCTCCATTTTCGGCCGATCTGTGAAACGTTTTTTCGGATCAGATTCAAACATTTAATAGGCTAACTTAGAATTCTAATATTTTAATCTGTATATTTGCTTATAAATTTTTTATTAGTCGATATTTGACCATTGAGAAATTCTTCCCAATGATTTGTATTGCTTAAATTAATTTAATTATTAGTAAATCTAAAAATTTTAAATAACTGCATTATATTACTATTTGATGTATTTTTGCTTTAAGTGCACTTGAATATATGAAGTCTATATGGGTATAGGAAATTGGGAATCGCTTCAGTAATGTGGTTTAATGCGGTTCGGCCGATCTCGATGATGACTTTATCCAGACGTATATCTTACTCTGTCCTCTACTACACCGTGAAACGAACGCAAACTGTACATCCGCAAACACAGACAGGAATAATCAGAGGCAAGAGCGAAACTACAATCGGCTGGAAGCTCCTGTTACTTACTTAATCAAGCGACGATGTAAGCGCGTTTAACGCACCCGAGTGGCATTACAATTGAAGCTTTCCCCTCGCTCCTTCCCCTGAGGAGATTATCGGCTAAGTCAGCATGACGTTCTTATCGATCCTCTCTTCTACATGTACGCATGCACGCACTCTCGTTCTCCCTTTATCTTTCTCTCTGTCTCTAGCTGGCTCACTATGTCAATCCTTCTATCATCTGCAAAGCAGAGCCCGAGTGTAGTAGTAAACGTATGAGCTTTTCGTAGACTGAACTATCCTTTGCAACTTAATTTTATTTATGAACAGAAAATAATTTATAAGTAATGCAAATATTAAAATAATCTTCCTATGTTAATACACTTTTTTCTCCCAAATTTATGTTTTCAATATACGAACACTTTCGACGAACAAAAATTTTATACTTAAAATAAAACCAATTCTAAATATATAATTACATTAACTAAATGATGTATAAATCAATGTAATTGCGTGTATAATTTGTACAAAAACACTTGTTTTTGTAGGTATACCGTATTTTCTGGGAAGTCTCAGATGTCATAGGCGTGTGTACACTTATTTTCAGCGATATTTACGCGATTTTACATCACGTAGTAAAATAGAGTACTATGCCGAAAGAAGGGTTACAGAATTATTAGGTTGTTTTATTTATTTATTTATTTGTTTTCTTTTTTTTATTGAGGCAATTCAAAATGGAATATAAGAATAATGTTTATAAACTAAACAGTTTATTGTTTTTTTATAATTCACTCAATTCTCTAATTTAATTGTCATTTATAATTGAATTTTCTATTCCTTCTACATTTTTTGGAAATGAATTGCAAATTAAATATTCTGAACAAAATTCCTGATAACATTTTTCTTTTCAAAATATACCATTTTTATGAATTGGAAGTATCATTTACTCTGTCCACACTTAATATATTAATATACGAAATTCATAATTCTCTTCTAGCGATACACAAATATGCTTTTGTTTTCTTCAAATAAAAAGTTTTGATTCAATACAAACTTTTGTTATTATAAAAAAAAAAATGAAAGACGCTACCAACAGATTTTGGAGTAATGCTTTCTCATAGAGAATATAGAAATAATGAAACAATTTATATTGTAAATGGAATGTTATGAAACAAATACTATTATCTTATTTATTAAAAGGTGAAATTTAAATCAAAATTTAACAAAGTAATAAACATTACTCTTTACGTGTCTTGTTAAATTAGGATTATATGATTTCTCAGTTGATTTATAAGTTACTAAAATTTTATAGTTCGTTCATAAGACTATAACGAATTTCTCACTACATTGCATGGCATAACCATAATAGGTTCCTCTAAAGGGCGTGCATTAGTTCATAAGATGTCCTAAACTATTTTCTATTTGGGATCAGTTAAAGTGGTAAATCTTCCATCTGGAGTTTTTAAAAATGTCCGGATGTATGTACGTATGTTCGTACTTCTCCCTTAACTACTTTTAAACGACGCCGTGGATACGCTTCAAATTTCGCACACAAATTTCATTTAATTTTTATGAGCCTGCTTTTAAATTTCAAATACTTTTATAGATTAGTTTCGATTTTATGTCTATTTAAGTGATTTTTGAAAATTTTGAAATTTAATTTTCTACTTTTGCCAAAAAATATTATTATTTTTTGTTTAATTTTTTGCTTTTTAACTGTATTCCACGTTAATTTTAATAAAAAACATGTTTTTAAGATATTTGTAAATTAACTGTTGTTTAACGAAAACTCGAGTAATTCATCGGAAAAAATTCAAATCCATTGAGGTGAGAATGTTGCGCTCGACACGTTCAATACAAGGATTACAAGAAATTTGAAGAACAGTGCTAAAATTTACTGAATACGGGTGTACGTGGACCTACATCAAGTCAAAGGTACATCGTCGTATTAGCGATATCTGAAAACCGAGTTTCGAACCTCTTAAAAGAAGCTGAGCGAAAAAAACAATAGGTACATGCGGATGCAATCGATGGCTCGTTAAGCAGGTGTTGAAGCCCGCTGCGAGCGATCATCGACGCGAAATACCTTTGGAGTCGAATTTGAGGACGGCCAGTAGGCATGAGTGAACCGAACAAGCTAGCCACAATTTTACTGCTTTAAGAGTGCAAAGATGTTTGCATTTTATGAGCCATTGCGATAAATCTCAATGGTTTTGAACAACCACTGCTTTTCAATTTTCGACCAGAATTATCAGTCAGGCTGCTTTTTTGCGACCTACTTGTTATGTTGGAGGAACACGGGAAAAGTTTTTATAACGGTTTCTTTTGATTTGGATGTATGTAAAAAAGTGACCATAATTATTACGAGAATGATGCGTTTTTGACATTCGGTTTAGGCTTTTTATATTGTAAAAGTGTGGAAAGCAATGAAGAAAATATATGGTAGATTTAGAAGAACATAAGTTTCTAATTCTTTAGTTTAAAAAATTCAAAAAATCTGATATTTTACAAAAGGACTACACAGAGAAGGAAGTTGTTTAAAATAAAAATTTTAATTCGTCAAAATCCTCTTATAAAAATGTCCTGATGAAGTGATTTAAAAACTGCTTCTAATCGGTCAATTTTGAAAAAAAGGGCTGAAGTTTAATTTTTTTTCAGATCCAATTGTAATTGATTTGAAATACTTAACAACAATAATATAAAAATATATATTCAAAAGTAATAATTTATATTACTTTTAAAGTAAGCCATTGTGCGAAAAACCGCGCAGTGGCTTATTTCCGATGAGCGTACAGCATAAAATTAAGGCTGCGTTCGCTCGTTACAGTAGGCAGCAGTGCCATACCTATACCTTTCCCCGGGACTTGCGTAATAAACTTATTAGGCGAGTTATGGCACGCGCTCGTAACCGTATGAGACGCAGATAAATCTTGCCAGGGTGAAAGCAGAAAGCCAGAAAGTGGAAAGAAAATGCCCGTACACTTCCCTGAAAGACGCGATGTGCGTTACGCTCTGAGAGATGTAATTATAGCAAGTTCCTCTGCTGTTTCTTACGTAGTGAGGATCTTTCTTTGAATCGAAAAACCGTAACGCTCGATAATTTAAGATTACTAAATTTTATTTGGAAATGTTAAGGCGCTCTTCCATTTTTTCATTTTCTGTTAGACCAATAGGAATAAAAAATTATTATTAGAACCGTAAAAGGATACAAGATCTTTCGCTGTACTATAATATCTTGCTGCTGCAGCTAGACTATATTGAAAGTGATGTAGAAACGGCATTTCATGCCACACAATGAATTAACTCCAAACCATGAAGATAATAAAGGCTGCTTACAGGATTGTAGATGCTTGTAGAATATTCTTAGCAGCATTAGAAACTCGGAATTATTGATGTAACTTAATCAGTATTATGGCTGCATATTTATTGTTAAGTCAACGATTACCAAATAGTTCGGTGACATTCAAAATCGACTTGAAACAAATCAACTTAAGGTGGCTCTAGTGATTTTTTATAAAAAATCTGTATCTCTTTGAAATTTTTCAGAAATATTCCTTAGATTTTAATCTTTTAATCTGTATTTTAAAAATCCAAGGTTGTCAAAATTTTTAAGAAAATAATGTTTTGAAAATGTTCATAAATACACGTGCTCATATGGACCTGAGTCGTAAATCGCACAATATTCAAATATAAAAAAGTGGCTTGCGGCGGAAAAATAAATACTTACAGCTCGTTAAGTAGAGAATATAGTAACTGAAAGAAAATAACTTCCCACACAAATATAAGAGAAAATTAAGTTGAAAGAACGTAAAATAAAATTCATTACATTCAATAATAGTTACGGCGCAGGCGCGTCAGATATGGCGGATGAGGAAATGCCTACAATTTCAAATAGCTTCGAAATTATATTATAAATTGTTATTATTAAATTTTTTAAATATTAAAATAAGCAAAGGATAAGATAAGAATGCAACGAGAATATAAACAACAACTTTTATTTATTTATTAATGTAAAGAACAACTTTTATGTATTAATATGAACAACTTTTTTTATTATTATTTTGATTATTTATTGGATTATTCAACAATAGATTGTTATAAAAATAATATTTGTCAATAAAAACATTAAAAATTATAGATAGCATCTATAGGGCCCTTGTTTGATACGGCACCAAACGCTTCAGTCACCTTAAGGTTATATTATATACCTACACATTTTCAAAAAATAAATCTTTCTTTTACTTCATTTTTTAAGTGTATACTTATTCTGAAAATCTAAAACATTTTCATACGAAAATTTAAAAATTTTTTAAATTTATGAATTAAAATTTTATGATTGTAGAAGACGTCAATAACAACTGTAGTATGACAAAGCGTTGGCTAGCGAACGAGACGTTACGGTTATAAATATTTTTTAACTTGAAGATGAATCTTTTTATTCCTCAAACGTTGTTTTAGGGTGGTTCTATGGCTTTTCGACATATTCAAGAAATTATTAAGACTTTGTAAGCACGTACAATACAAAAATCTAAATTTTCAGACCAGTTAACACGCAAAAATTTGAGAAAACGATGTTTGAAATGAAGCTCTTAAGCGTAGGCTCTTATGTACAGCAGACGACGGCAGACGTATAACATAAGAAATTTAAAGTTTTCTTATTGATAGCGATATACCAGAAACTCTAAAAACGGACACATTATAGCTAAAGTTGTGTACTTTAAAAAAGTGTTAAAATTAATATGGATTGACGTGCAAAATTATTAGTTATAGCTCGTTCAAAATTATTCTCGTAATTTTTACCCGCGTTTGTACATCTGTGTATACTGCTACCGCGTGTCGTTTGTTTACATCCGTAACACGAAGACACAGTGCTGTATATCTGTATATGCAAATGTTCTATATCTGCCCATAGAACTACCTTAATAAAAACTAAGTTGAGACATACCAATGTGTACGTCAAAAAATATTTATAACCGTAACGTCTCGTTCGCTAGCCAATAAATATTTCGTTAAATTTCAATAAGGAACGTAAAATTCAAGAATAAAATTCGCAGGCTGGATGAACGGTGTGCCTTGAGAGATTTGTTTTCTACTTGAATCGTAATATAAAAATAAAATCTGCTTCATCTTTCTTAAAGTTAAAGTTTCTAGAACATGTTTATAATGACATTTTCTTACAAAACAACAAAATATTACAAATATTATTAAATCCCATTAAACCAAATTATATCTTAATGTTTTGCCAATAAAGATGGATTAACCAGGTATTCTCGCTATCTTACGTAAATTAATTAATAATTTATCATGTTGTTACGCAAAAGAATATTGTACAGCAAATAAAATAATAAACTCAAGAAATATATACTTTCTAAAACTTTCGCCAATAAACGTATAAGAAAAAAATGAGAAAAACGAGAGCTGTCCAAATGTCATAAAATTAAAAAACACTGCTCTAGTAATTGTCGAGACTAATAGTCTCTTAGCCCGAAAAAGCTCGACTATTATCACAGAAAATAACTTTATCAGAGGCGTGTTTGAAGACAACTTTTTAAGTATTCAGTAGCGATAGAAATTATCGACGGCAAGATAAAGTCGCCATATTTATCGAGATGTTTCATCGAATATTTACGCCAGCAGAGGAGTGTTATAGTTTAAACAAAAGCCGAATTTGCCATCCGTTTTGTGCCTTTCCATTGATGAAAGCACAAATCTATGCGTTACTTGTTATCTTGATTATTAACCCTTTATACTTGACTTGTTTATCTATTGATTTCTTCTAATACTTTTCTTTGAAAATTATTCAGCGCTTAACTACTCAAAATCAAGAGATTTTTAACAGTGAATAAAGTTTTAAAAACACGCATCTTTAAAATTAAAGTTGACACTTGTTCCACATGAACTTATTCTCATTTCAGTAGAAAGTGTTCTTCTTAACTCTAAAAATCGAGACACTTAAATCAGCGCGTCACAGATTTCGCTAAAATTTTTAGCTTCTGTGCAGGATTTAAAAAAAAAATTATTCCCATGCATGTTGCTCAGCAAGGATTAATTGTAAAACAATCTAACCCATTTCAAATGAAAATTGAAATCAAAGCCCTTGAATGAAAAAAAAATGGATTTGTTAAAAAGTTAATGAAAAATGAGTATTTGAGATTGTACTTTCTTTCCGTTTGCTATTTGAAAAAGCACGCATGAGAGTTGGACTAATCAAGAGCATTTTGCCTATGGTTACAGGTGAAGCTTGGCGCCGTGCTATCAGTGACTCTAGTTCCAACTTCAACACTGGTTACTTACTCTACATTCTAAGGAAATTCAGCGTATTATTGGACTTGTAAAACGTAAGTTGCATGCGATAATTTGGTCTTAATTACTAGGGTAGACAATTTCACATATATTATTGAAAATAATAAAGAGGTAATTCGCTCGGGTCACTGCATCCCGCTTGACCACTCGTGGTCATTTTGCCAGTTGCGTTGCGGTCGGCCGCACAAAAGTATCGCCGTAAGAGCAAGAGGAGGGAAGGGCAGACGGCACACGGCCCCTTACTTATTAACTGAAAGTCAAGCAAAGAATCCCAATTTATTCAGGAAGGAGAAATCTCCCTTTCTGCTATGATGTTTACGTTATCGCAGGAGAGCTCGAGCACGCGTCCCTTTTCACACGACGTTGAAATCCAAAGATTTATAAGATTTATAAGGGAGCTTTTTCCCTTCCCGCCCCGTGTAACGCGAACAGGAGCAAAGTTCACTGGAAATTTTAATAATTTCTTTTTCGCAATCTGAAATAAAATTTCTTTTGGAATTTGTCCTGCGAGCTACGAAGCGTGTTTCTTGGTCGCATACTTGGTCATGCGTTCCGGTAAAGCGAGGGGACGTAGCCAGCTAATGCGCGAGCGGATGTTTGCTCGGCGGAACAAACCGTCTCTCTCTCTCTCTCTCTCTCTCTATCATTGAACCCGAGTCCGCGGATTCTGGATTTATAAAAAAAATCAGAATTCAATCTAGTCGGTAATAACGACAAGTTCTGGTAGCCGAATGAATTTTACATTTGTACAGCACGCCTTTATCCGATTAGCTGCCGGGAGTACTTACAATTAGTCGCAGAAAGAGGATGTCTTTTTTCTACGAGAGTCTGCTCATTATCAAGTTCGCGCAATAAATTCCGAGGATTTAACAGTCTCGCAGTTAACAGTCGCGGATAATAGTGATGATATTAGCGAGTAAAGATGTGCACAACTTCCTTCTTGCTCTCTTTATCACGGATCCATCAGGGCTTTTTTAATCGCGAGTCTTTGCGTCTGCTCATTATTAAAAATGGAGGAAAATCACTTGTTGCACGTTTAGATAAGAGGCAAAAGGCTGAATGAAATGCACTTGTTCTCATCGATTGGTTTAACGAAATTGCCATCTCCTCGTCAAGTTACCGTATTACGCGCTCCAAGATAATGCGGAATTAATTACTCCGGGGAAGGTAAATTACAAATGAAATGCGCTTTTTTCGCGGAGAAAACTCCATCTGCATAAGTGAAGCGAATTATGATTTTATCATTTACCAATAGTATGTGTATCGCCATTGTCTCTGGACACCGCAGCGGCCGCATAATTGCACGTGTGACGAAAGACGACCTGCGGTTTCGGCCGCCGTCTCCACCTCTGGATTTATTACGCGCCTTTTCCGTCGCTGCCCTTCTCCTCGCCCAAAATCAATTAGCTTTCCAATTATTTGATAATTGATCTTATGTAAAGCTTAAAACAAGTTTAAAAGTTCAATAAAAGAGACCGGTTAAAATCGTTAAAGGGTTAAAGGTTGTGACAATAGAAAATATCAAGTACCCTAATGAGGGTAATAATCCAATTGTCCGGAATTGCGTAAGCAGGTATTAAAAAATGCCCCAGAAATAATAAGCTGGAAAAATAGTAAAAATCCATGGGAGAAAAAAGAGTTGGCTCTGCGCTCGCAGGGATCGCGATCGCGTCGTTCCCATGATTTCCCGCTCTGAGCGCATGCGCAGGTATACGGCGGCGTTCCTCGCTTCCTCGTCCTCGCAGTCGTTTTATCCGCGGCAGCGGCGAACCTCCGGCGCTTTTTCAGCCTTTTTGCATTCCCCGCCTCTCCATGAGAACGCCAAGACCGTGCCGTTCTCCCCCCCCCCTCCCCTCCCTCCCTTCACCCTGCTCGCCTACGCTACGTTAAGAGAGGAGGTTCGAACAGCGGTCAGTACACCGACGAGGCGCTGCTCCGCCAAGGAACAAAGGACTCGAGTGGCCAGTTTCTTGCTCACTGCGCCGAAAGGCCTTTTTACCCGCGGAAATTCTCTTTAATCTCAAGAAAAAGCCGCTGGCTCACAACTACCTAATGCAAAATCATGCACTGAATTTTCAAAAATATTTGTCAAAATGACCAACCTAGTTGGTAAGGCGATCACAGACTACGAGAATGAAAATTTTTACCAACTAGTCTGTAAACGCTTTACCAACTAGGTTGGTCATTTTTAAAAATACTTTTGTAAATTTTACAAACCTTGGCTTCTCAGTGTGTGAGAAGAAACTATATTTTATTAGGTCGTTATTCGACAAGGATCAAAGTCAGCAACTCGAAAACAGTCTTTGGATCAGCATGAGCATCACTATATTTTATAGTAGTATTAATGAAGCCAAAGATAAACGAAAAGTCGCAAAATTTACAACGCTGGGCTCTTCTTTTTCCCCTCCCTCAACTTTTAAGTTCAATAGCTCAACTTTTTTCGCAATCGTCAGAGTTCGAGTGCACTTGTTAAGGCGCACCGCTACATGTAAGATCGAGAAAAATATGTGTTATTTTTTATTTTGACTTTGCTTTCTGTCAGATACGAGTGATCATTTCACTCAGCTTGACATTCTGAATAAAATGAGAGAAAAAAGGATTAAAAATTACTATTTTATATCGTTATTTCAGATATGAGAAGAAAAATAATAATATTTACTAATATATGAATAATAAGTATTAAAATCGAAAATTTTAGTTGATTCAAAACGTATAGTAAATATTCTTATTTTTCTTCGTATATCTGAAATGACGACAGAAAATAGTAATTTTTACTCTGTTTTTTTCAGTATAGTTTTTTAGTAATACTTGTCACAAATTTTACAATCAAACTGAATCTCGCATGTTTGGATCACAGATTTTGTTGCTATCACTTTGGGATACGTGTTCTAATATAAAAAGGTTAAAAAATCCACGTCCTTTCAGTAAAATGCTCGATCTAGCTAATAGAATGCTTGAAGATATGAACGTTAAACTGCCAACTCGCCTTGATTCGTACTGCAAACTCCACACTCGGTCTAAAAAAGCTCACTTTACGCTCTTGGTACACAATATACTATTATTGAAGCATTAGAATGAAAATATCAATATATAAAACAATTACGGCAAAATGAAACTGCCGTGAAAAAAAAAATTGCTCCTGCTTCGATTCTTCGTTTTCAATGACGTGACGTTCGAAATTATCGAACGTTTTGGCGTCCGATTATTCATGATTTTTTTTTTTTTTAAAGACACATTTTCCAAGTATCTGATGTTTTCTTGCATTTTTCAGTGAAAAAAAAATTTTTTTCTCTTCTTCTGTTACAGGTCAGTCAGAAAAATCGCTCTGCAGCAAAGGCAGAGGATTTATCACGGAACGGAAATAACGTGGATTTTTCACTCTGCCCACACGGTATTTATACTTGAAATTTATTAAGTTGCTAGAAATGTATAAATGTTATCATGCTTAATTGAGTGAAAAAAATGCTTAATTTTAATGTAAAACAGTTTTCTCGAGAGGCATTCGAAATGATGCAGCAAAAATCGGTATCGAGAAGTTCTCGGGACAAAGGAAAAGGCGCATCTCTCCTCTGCATTAAAAAGAATAAGAGCTGCGCGTGTCCGTAAGGGGAAGAATGCCTGAGAAAAGAGAGAGGCTCGAAAACCTGTTTCAGAGAAAGAGGGAAGACGCCCACGCGCGAGTGCGGAAACGAAGCCAAAGCAACGACGAAGGAGAAGAACGTGGCACATCCGGCCTGACCCTCCGCGCTTTCCATTCTCTCCCTCTCACTGCCGCTCTCGCGAAACTCCATCAAGCATCAGCCTTTTATCGCTCGGCAAATGTGCATTAATAATCCTTATAGTATTTCGTTTTTTCATTTCTAAACTTAGTCTTAGGTTCGTTTGACTTCCTATTTATTTAAGAGCGTATAAAATACGTCGAGCAGAGAGAGAATTTATCCCTTTACCTCTGTTCTAACGATTTTCGCGAGGGAGCAACGCAGGGGGCGCTCTCGACTGCCAATCGTAGAGAGATGGCCGACTGCTTGTAAATAATTATCGGCCCCTCGAGGGCTCGGGTTACCGCCTCGACCATATTTATTCGGCACGGATGGTGGTCTAAGCTGGTGGTGGTGAGAGATCGATATTCGTTTGATCTCGACGCAATGAAATTACTGGAACTCTGGCGCTTGGAAAAAGAGGGAGAGGCTTTCGTAATAAGGAAAATTCACTTTGTTACTATTACCCAGTACCGCTTTCAACAATTATTATTATTTACTCGGACTTTTACTTTTAGTTGCGGTTTCGTTGGAATAAGTTAATTGGAGCCCCATGCTTGTGAAAGTAACAAGTTTCAGTAAATTTATTAAAACTTGCTAAAATGACCTTTCTAGACAAGTGCAAAAAATTCAATTTTTCGAAAAAGCGCCTTTCAAGCTTTTTTTAAAACACGTTTCGCATACGTTTCACCCTTTACATCTAAATGTTACTTTCCTTCTTGTAGATTTTATTGTTAACTGATAGTGAGTCTATTTCTGCGTACACGATCTACGTTACAGATGAGAAGCCATCTCTCGCTTGATGTTAAGTGTAATTTGATAACAATGACCCAAGTGATAAATGATGTTCATACTCGGATAATCCAAGTTTTAGCAGGGAATATGCATTAGGGAGTTGGAAGAAAGAACTACAAGGACGGAGCTAGTTAATGTCATCTACAAGATTCGTTGAACTTTTGGAATTTTCAAAAATAAAATTTTTTCTCATACATATGTAACAGCTGTTTCTGTATTTAAATCGCAATCATCAGCTTATAATATTAAGATTATAAAACATTTCAACGTGCTAATTAAACCTTCGTTTTGCTCTGTATTTTATTTCCGAGAATTGCGCATAATTTTGATCTCTAATGAGAAGAGAATTTGCAAAAGAGCCTTTCCATTGTGCCCGTGATTATAGGTGGAAAAGCTCGGGCAATACAACACTCATTTCACGATCGCACGCATCTCAAGTTGGCACGTACGTCACGATCGTAAATCACAATCAGCCCAGTTTCAAGAGACGACGAATTTTTCCGAAAAATATATGCTTTCGCAATGATGGAATGCTGAAATTATTTGCTGTTTTAAAGTTGCTGCCTAATACGAGGCGTAATAATCGGAAACCCTAATTATATATATACATATCGTGTAATCGTAACTTTGTATTGATTTTCTCTAATGTAAGATATCCAGGCAGAAAACAATTGTTCGGAGAAAACAATTGTTTTACAATCAAGTCTTCGAATCCTTTCGGTAGAAAGTCACATTGAGCGAGAAAGAAATCATTTTCTACCTATAACTTTTAAATGTTGAATCAGATAAAGTACAAAAATATGTACACTATTACTTATTAAAATGAAAATAGTAAACGTATTATTGGGTTGGTTTTTTAGAGCAGCGATTTTTTCTATACTCAGAAAACAGTAGGTCTTCTTAATGACTTTCTTTTTGCATTGAATATAATTCGTTTTTTGTAAAACGACAAACAAGCCTTCAAAGTTTACAGAAAATCCTCTCCTTGTGAATCTGCTTATGTCAAGAGAGGATTTCTTTTTGACGCTAGATTCAAATCTACGCTTCACTGAGAAATAAATCTTTTTTCTCTTAAGGATTTTTCTGTTGCATCGATTCATTTACAGATAAGTGAAATTCCATTTACGATAAAAGCCAGTACTTTGTCCCTAAAAAGGAGTTTTTCAAGGCAAAAGTATTTTCGTTTTGGACAAGTAACTCCAATTTTTGTAAAAAAATTGTTGGCTCAAAGATTATTCTAGATTTATAGAAATGAGTGTTGTACTTGGCAGTGAGAAATAATTCCTTTTTTTACCAACTAGCAAAATCATACTTTACAAGAAGATCAAGTATTAAATATCTAATTATTTTTTTATCTAATACTTATAAGCGATAAACCACGCAAAACTTTGTATTACTTTTAAATTATAAAATTATAGTTTCATGAAAAAATTTTTTATTATTAAATTTTAGTTCTTAATCTAATTTAATGTCTAATTTTTTAAATTTAGTTTATTAATGTTCGTTTCATCGATTTTAATATAACTGCATTTAACGCGCTTTGCATGTATTATTTTATTTTTGAGGTTACCCTGGTAGAGATAAAAGTATCAAAATTGGCCAGGAATGTAAAAAATAGGTATTTTTAATTCCTAGTTACCTAACTTTGATGTAACGATTTTTCGGATCATTCTCGCACTATTTT
>JAWWML010023969.1:0-15640 GCA_035047165.1 Ormyrus rosae
AGCCAAGGATGTTTTCTAAAGTTTTACACTATTTTTTAAACATCTAGTGCTACAGGTTATTTATATTTAACCACGTGCACAAGAAGAAGAAGCATTAGATAAGTTTTTATAAGTCTCTCTCTCTCTCTTTCTCTCTCTCTCTCTCTCTCTCTCTCTCTCTCTCTCTCTCTTCGAATGTCAAGCGTGACGGACGTGTTTTCATTACACTCCGTAATCTGCTTCTATTATCAGAATTTCTATATCAAAATTTCTGTAGTAAAATTTCTATAAAACTTGAGCTTGATTTTTTGACTGTTTTGGCTGTGTCATTTTTCGAGCAGTGCACTTATTTTAGTGCACTCACGGTGGTACGTATTTATTCCATTATCTCCACTCTTTTCATCTATCAACGGCATTTTTGGTTGATCACCTGTTTTTTTGCTACGTTTTATGCATATGCTGCTGGATTCATTTTCTGGAGTTCTTATTTACAACGGGCGGATTTCAAAGCAGCTGTTTACATCAATCATCATATGTTTATATGCGCAACCATCGACTCTCATCTGTGTTTACGCACACCAAGTAACCAAATAACCAAGTCTACGCAACTGACTACCGACACTCACACAACCTAATTAACGGATCTACTCGTCTGCTAACACCACTCTTCAGCTTAGCGTAATTTATTCGTTAATTTATTTATTCTGTTAATTTACTCTGTTTAGCCACTTGCGTTAATTTATAATTTATACTGCTTAACCACTTGCGCTATTATAATTATTAATTTATTAATTTATGTAATTATTAACTTATTATCGTTTGAGCGCTGTTGGTAGTCTATTGCGAGCGTGGTTGCGCTTATCACAGGCGCTGTTTCGTGCAATCTCTCCAACTCCTAAATTGTTGTTAATATCCTTTCTAAAATGTCTAACGCTAACGGCACAGCTGAATTATGCAAAACGTGCAATTTAGAGATTAAGAACAAAAACCCTAAGCGCTGCGACAAATCCAAATGGCATTTTCACGCGAGGTGCATCAATTTTGCGAATGTGATGGATAAGGGCTCGCTCATCAATGTCTGTCGTGAATGTCTTGTGGCTGCAAACTCAGAACCTACATCGCGGCGCTCATCAACTGCTTCACCTTCTATATCATCAACATCAATGTCTATCAAAGCTAAGCCTACCACTACTTCACTGACTGATAAAATGAATTCGTCAACTATATCAGCTGCCAAATCTAGATCGACCAACCTCATAGCCCAGAATCAAACTCAAATACAAACTCAAGATGGAGACTCTTTCTTGCAAACGCTGGCGACTGTACTTTCTAAGCTCGAAAAGCTTGATAATATCGAAAAGCTTTATGAGAGCTTAAATAAGAACATGCAAGAAAACACTCAAGCTCTTTGGAATAAGATGTCGGATATTGAAGCGAGACTCGCTCCTCTGGATGATATTGCTATGAGGATTTCTCAAGCCGAAGAGAACATTCTACAGCTGCGCACGGAGCATGCCTCTATTCATATTGAACAAGATGCTACTAAACGTCAAGTTCAACAACTTTCCACCACCATCTCTGGCTCATCGAACACTGTTACTCAGTCTAAGGATACTATTGATTGTCTAACAATGCTGGAGCAAACAAATAGAGATTTACTTAAGAAGGTCAATGCCATTAAATCTTCAAGCGACATTATAATCACTGGCCTAAAAGTCAACGGGACAGCTTCCTACAGAGTCCTTGCCTTTTCCGTACTGAACGCTTGTACCTCACTTCTCAGACAGTGATCTCCTTTCTGTAAGAGCAATTCGACAGCGGAGGTCCAACGCTAGTACTGCAGTACCATCTGCGTCCACCACCAACTCCGAAGTAGAAGCTTATCAGCACAAGAGTATCCCTCTTATAGTGTCACTTGCCACGGCTGCGCTGGTGCATTCAATCATCCGCGCCAAGATCGCTAAAAAGAAGCTTCACACCAATGAACTGGATCAAGATCTTCTGAGCAAAGCAATTGTTCTACCGGCTACAATGTCACCTGGCCTCATTAACATCAATGAATTTCTACTTGCGGATCTTCATAAATTGAGAAATACTGTGCGCCTGGAAGTACGCAAACGGGATCTACTAACTTTTATCCGCAACGGCCACGTCTTCATTAAATCTAAAAATGAAACTACAGCAACGTGTATTTTGAATGAAATTGAGTTGACAAAGTTTTTAGAAGCTCAGAAATAAATAATCCGTCATCCACATTATCTACATTTTCGTCATGTACATCGAACGCTATTACTTATCTAGTACCAACCCGTCAAAGTTCAAAGTCATCACTATCAATGAGTCATGGTCTCAGAGTATGTCATCTTAATGCCAATTCACTCACTGTCTTCCCGTCCTTTATTTCATGTCATTGCAGTCACTGAAACGTGGCTTGATTCAACAATTGATACTATTATTCATCTGGATAACTACATTCTTTTTCGTCGTGACAGAAACAGGAATGGAGGTGGTGTGGCTTTTTTTATACATGATTCTCTTGAGGCCTCCATCGTCGATTCATCTGATAGAATTTGGACAGGCAAACCTGGTAAACCAGAATATCTATTTTGTCAAATTACGTCTAAAGGACACGCCCCTATTTTTGTTGCTGTAGTGTACCGTCTCCCTTATTCACCATTCATACGTGACACGCATTTTATAGATAAGCTATGTATGCATATGCATGATTACAGCACTCAAGTAATCCTAGAGGACTTCAACACTGATCAGCTGTCTGAAAGTGAGGACGCTAACTTTGTCAGATCTTTCATCGAAGAAAACTCTCTTTTTAATATACCTTTCGGTGCTACGCATCACACGCGAAATTCTGATACATGGCTCGATCTATGTCTTATCGATAAGCAAGATAGTCTTTTCTCGTTTTGGAAAACTGATTCCCCTTTCATTGTTGGACATGATCTTATAGCGGTTACGCTAGATATTTTATTACCTAAATCCTCGCCTGCTTCATTTTCCTATCGTGATTAACTCCATTTGTGCTGATGATCTTAGAGGCTATCTCAACCAATGTGACTGGTCATCTTTTGCCACAGCATTTCTTGAAGACTGTATCGCCTTGCTCAATGGTCATCTCTTGAACGCTATTGAGACACCTGCTCCTTTGAAAAACGTCAACCGTAGTTCACTACAGGACATCATTCCTTAATTAAAGACCGTGATAGACTGTATCGGCGCTTCCGTAGATCTCGACTCCCGTATGATCTTCATCTCTATCGGGTAGCGAGAGACCTCGCGCATCACAAGATTGAAGAAACTAGGTTACTATCTTATCAATCAAGATTATCATCCATCACTGATGCAAAATCCTTATGGAAGGAATTAGAACCCTTCCATCACTAATGCAAAATCCTTATGGAAGGAATTAGAACCCTTGGGCATTGCTGTATAAAAGACTGTTGCTCCCTCACGGTTTACAGTTGATGATTTGAATACTCATTTCAGTGCTGTGTCGTTTAACTCGCAAGCACCGGCCTTTGATGAATTTTTGCAAGGTATTAATGACCTTCACTATGATGAGCATTTTACTTTCAGACCTATTCTTGAATCGGATGTGCATGAAGCTATGATTCATTTTAAGACTCAAGTTAGAGGCTCGAGTCTATCTTTGAATGAATTTCGTTTTCCGGCTGCTTGGAAAAAGTCACTTATCATTACTCTAAATAAGGTTTCCTCTCCAACTTCTCTTAGTGAATATAGGCCGATTTCGCTCCTCTACTTTTTATCTAAGACCCTCGAGTGGCTGGTGCATAAACAATTATCTGAGTATCTAGAATCTAGGCTTCTATTAAATCTCTTTCAAGTTGGCTTTCGTACTGGTCATAGTACACATTGTTTTGCTAAAACTCACTGATGACATTAGGTTCGGTATTGACCGCAAACAAGTCACCCTTCTACTTCTATTTGACTTCAGCAAAGCCTTTGACACAGTGTATCATATAAAACTTTTTAAGAAGCTCTTCTACTTTGGATTCTCTAAGACAGTAATACGATGACTAGCGTCATATCTCTATGATAGAGAGCAGGCAGTCATTGGCGAAAACAATACCTCCTCCTTCAGACCCCGCAATACTGGGCTGCCACAAAGATCTGTCCTGGGACCATTACTTTTTGCGCTTTATGTAAATGATCTCTGTCTCTGTCTCGATACTGATATACATCAGCTTTCCTCCTAGAGAGCTTGATACTTTTTTGTAACAAAATGAGCCTCAACTCAGATCGTATTATTAATTGGCTACTCAGAATCATCTCAGGCTCAATGTTACTAAAACCAAAGCAATGGTTTTTTTTGCCTAGCGGGCCGAAAGTACTACTTTCCCTTCCGGCGCCGAATCGGGAACGTTGCATTTTCGTCCTCGCTAGGCAAAAAAATAGTATACGCTCCACGGGAGGTAAAATGGCAAGCCCATAGCACATGTTTGACACCCTCGCCTTCGGCTCGGGTGTCAATTTACACGTGCTATGAGCTTGCCAATACTTTACCTTCCTAGGTGCGTAATATACTATTGGATCCCCCTATTACATTAATTCATTGTCTCAGTTATTCTACGCGTTCGTAAACATAGGGGGGTCCAATGTTGAGTTTGAGTCTTCGGTGCGTAATTTGGGAGTTATACTTGATTCTAAACTTTCTTTGAAAGAACATGTGGCCTCTATCTGCAAACGTGCACATGCACTAATGTACCGCTTGTATCATTTCAGAAAAAGCACTACTTTCAATTTACGCAAACATCTAATTCAGATGCTCTTATTTCCAATTGTTGACTACTGCTCCCTTATCTACTGTGATATATCTCAAGAGTTGAATATCAAGATTCAGAGACTCATTAATAGCGGTATACGCTACATCTACGGTATCAGAAAAGAAGCTCACATCTCCCACTATAAACGGGAATTAAGTACTGCTACGATTCGCTAGTCACGCGACATTGCCGTATGCGCCTATCGCCTATTCTACCTTTGTACTTATTTCAATAATGTAAATTACTTATTTTACCTTACTATTGATAATATTGTATAACTCTTGTATACTACTTTTGTACTGCTATTATTTACTTTTGTATCTGCTTAATTATTGCTCTCGATTATCTCTTCATCGCAACTTACTATAATTACTCACCTATTGTTATTATTGCACAGTATTATTATATTTTTGTTTGGACTATTGTATTTTATTTATACAACATAATGTAAAATAAAAAAATTTTTTTATCTAATCTCTCTCTCTCTCTCTCTCTCTCTCTCTCTCTCTCTCTCTCTCTCTCTCTCTCTTTCTGAATTGAAATTTTATGATTTTCAGATACTATGAAAAAAAGTAGACTTATTAAGTTAGAACCTCTTTCTATTTTCAGCGCATCCATGTACCCCTGATGGGTCGCTTTCTAGTAGATTTCTCGTCGTCCAGACAGTTCCTGTACACCTAGACATCGCCTATAGGAACATTTTTCGATTTTATGCGCATCAATTGTCTGTTAGAAGAGTGGCTTAGTAGACGATATCCCGTCACCCTGGCGGTGTTTCTAGGTACCTAGACATCGCCTATAGGAATCTCTTTCTATTTCGGCGAATCCACTGTACCCCAGATGCGTCGCTTTGTAGACGACAGCTCATCGTCCTGACGGTGTTCCTGGATACCTAGACATCGCCTATAGGAACATTTTTCGATTTTCGGCGCATCAATTGTATGTTAGATCGCTGGCTTTGTAGACGATGTCTCGTTGTCTTTAAGATGTTCCTGGACACCTAGAAATTGCCTATAGGAACCTGTTTCTATTTTCAGTGCATCAGCTGTACATAAGTTGTGTGGCTTTGTAGACGATGTCTCGTCGTCTTTAAGACGTCCCTGGGTACCCAGACATCACGTCTAGGAATCCCGTTCTACTTTGAGCGCATCAATTGTATGTTAGATGGGTGGCTTTGTAGACGATATCTCGTCGTCCTGACGGTGTTCCTGGACACCTAGACATCGCCTATAGGAACATTTGTCGATTTTCGGCGCATCCACTGTACCCCAGATGCATCGCTTTGTAGAAAATGTCTCGCCGTCCTGATGGTGTTCCTGGGTACCTAGACATCATCTATAGAAAATGTTTTCGATTTCGTGCTCATCGACCATGTATTACGTTCATGGGCGTATAGACGACATCACATCGTTCCGGGGGATTCTATGCGCACGTACACATTGTCTATAGAAAAATTTTCTTAAACTTTGGCGCAATCTTTTGCAGTTCTTTTTGTATTGTCCGTAACTATTACATGAACTGTTTCATATAAACTAGACTTTTATTTTAGTAATATAATTTATTAAGTACTTAAAAAGAAAATCTCAAATAGTCAAATTAGAATATTAAATTTTTATCAAATTTTTATTACAACTTTTAGTTGTTTCTCGATTATTTTTTATTTCTGTTCTTATTTTATTTAAAAAACGAATACATATATACAAGTATACATAGAAATCGTGTATGAGCATGATATAGGTATACAAAAACGTTTGAATGATTTATTTTAAAACATAATAATATAATTTTTTATGTTAATTTAATAGTAATCTTGAATTATAAATATGATGTTTATAATATTTTTTGTTTTAAATAGTTAATAAAATAGTCCTTCTGAAATTTTTATATTTTTTATATGAAAAATAAAATATGTGTTTTTGTAAACGTGCGTTTCTGACTAAATGTTTTAAAAATAAAATCATTTGTATCTGCATTTTATTTTACTTTTTAACTGAATCACTGTAAAAATAATAATTCTCTTAAAAACAGGTGAAATCTCTAATCTCTAACTTACTTTTTTACTAAAGTATAAACTTAGGCAAGTAAGAGTTTGTTTACCAATAATATATCCTAAGAGGTCTTTTACAATTTCTCATAAAAACAAATATATTTTCCATGATTTTCTGTTGGCAAACGTCTATATATAAATTAAAATATTGTACTTTAAAAAATAAAATAATAATCATTGAATACGAATCAAACAAAAGAAAGTAATAAAATCAATTATCATAATGTCAAGTATTATTGACCTTTAAAACGCGTCATAATTTTTTCATACTAATTAACTTACTAATAATATTATTAACCAAATTAGAAAATATAAAAACTTTGTAATTTGTCAAATTAAACAAAAAAAGTATTGAAATCAATATATGAATATAGTCAAGTATATAAGTATCAAAAGTGTAAGACCTTTTGGTTTTTTATTACCCTATTTAACATTTAACAATCAATTTTCATGAAAATATTTCAATATATATTATTTTAATCTTGAAACAGTATTTCATGCTATAAGTGTACAATGAAGCTGGAGCTGTGACTGTAGTTTTTTTAAACATGCAAATTTCCATTTATTTACTTCGCAAACCCGTCTAAAATGGCGGGAATACGATACTCTGAGCATTGAAATGAGTGCTTAAAATCGAACTTTGCCCACACTGTCTAGAAAAATAACTTTGCACATACTACCCGTTTTCGAAAAGTTTATGGTCTACTTTCGGCGCTCGGGCGATAAACTCAACTCGTGCGGGAATGACCTATCCATACGCGTTGCATATTACTGTATTACAAGTTGCGTGCATAGGTAAGAAAAGTGAAACATTAGTCAATATCAACATAAGAGAAATTATAAACTTTTCAATTATGCACGACAGCAGACTATTCGTTCGTATATTATTCTCACAAACCATTTTTTCCACGCGAATCACCTTTTTCGCATGAATTGTTTCCCTTGGGTATATACGTAAAGTTGTATCGTTGCATTTTTGTCATGAAGAATAAAAATAAGTTTTGATTTTCTACATAGAAGAACCCTGTTGACCACAAAACTTTTCGAAAACGAGCCCGCAAGTATCTGCAAAGTTATTTTTCTAAACAGTGTGTGCAAAGTTCGATTTTGAGCACTCAGTTCAATGCTCAGAGTACCTTATTCCCACCGTTTTAGAAGGGTTTGCAAAGTAAATAAATGGAAGTAAATAAGTGGAAGCTACAACTCGTTTGTACACTTATAGCATGGAATACTGTTTCAAGATTAAAATAATATATATTGAAATATTTTCATTAAAATTGATTGTTAAATATTAAATATGGTAATAAAAAACAAAAACGTATTACACTTTTGATACTTATATACTTGACTATATTCATATATTGATTTCAATATTTTTTTTGTTTAATTTGCCAAATTACAAAGTTTTTCTATATTTTAATTTGGTTAATAATATTATTAGTAAGTTAATTGGCATAAAAAAATTATGATGAGTTTTAAAGGTCAATAATACTTGACTTTATGATAATTGATTTTATTACTTTCTATTGTTTGATTCGTATTCAATGATTATTATTTTAATTTTTAAAGTACAATATTTTATTTTATATATAGACGTTTGCCAACAGAAAATCATGGAAAATATATTTGTTTTTGTGAGAAATTGTAAAAGACCTCTTAGGATATATTATTGGCAAACAAACTCCTACTTGCCTAAGTTTATACTTTTGTAAAAAAGTAAGTTAGAGATTAGAGATGTATAGTATTACTTGAAATACTTTCTAATTCTGGATCGCCTTCAAAATTCTCAATATCCATTAAATGATGTGACATTTCATCTGGTAAAAACAACCCTTCCTCTTCAATCGCTGTCAGATCCTCAATAAACTTAATAGCAGCCTTTTCTTCTTCTAATTCTGCAGCTCTTGGAGAAGGGACCTCCGACACTTTCACTAATTTTTTATGTGAACAGTCTCATCCCCTTCAAAGTTTGACTCGTTAGCACAAAATTTAAAAAATCTTAGTATAAAATAATTATCTCTCTATAATATAAAAAATTTTTGCCGCCGCCGCCGCCATCATTCGGCTCCCCTCTTTTGCGGCTTCGCCTCCTGAGGCTTATTCTATTCAGGCTCTTTTTTAAGAGTGCTCTGCAAGGCGATTGATGCGCCACCAAATTTTCAAAGTGTATTTTTCTAAATTATTAAACAACGGTAATTAGACACTAATTACATAGCTTTCCCCATTGTAGGCAATATCCAAGTATTTTTTAAAAAAAATTTCAGAAAGACACTTCTTTAATCGTGAAACTGTTTTTCAAATATAGTTTGATATTATCTACTTGTAGTTAGTATGACTGTTATTTTGATACTCCAGTTGATACCCCAGAGACCATTTATCCCGTTGGGATTGGTTGATTTCGGCAACCGAAGTGGACCCCGAACGTTGGTAAGCTCTTCCTTATATACAGTTATTGAGCTAGTTCACTCGCGGGAGCCGTAAATCCGCTGGTGTGCCGCCTGGCGGCGCGCGCTGTATATCCGAATGCGACGTGTTACTCAAACAGTACGCAGAGTCTATACAGGCTGCGTATAACAAATTAATCGTCAATACTCAAAGTTGAGAAATTAGCTAATTCCAAAAAAAAATCGGTAAAAATCGAAAAGTTACTAAAGTTCACATATATGTATCTCATTATGTGTATTATTTGAATAATTTTAGAAACAATAGCATTTTCAAAAAAAAATGGTTGAATTAACACATAAAAAATTTATGCATTAAAAAATGAAAAATGCGTGGCGTTTATAAAAAATTTAAAACAATTTTTTAAAAATAATATTATACCTTTGATTGTGTTTTTAATACAATAACTACCTTGTTTTAGGTATTAGATTTATTTTTGTACGTAATAATAAATACATTACTAAAACCTCACTGATATATTGAATTAGTTAACTAATAAAACGATAATCACGAAATTTGTAGTATGATTAACTGAAATTCTGAAATTATCTAATGATGACATAATGGAGAAAATTAAAAGTCATGCAGGTGACACCAAAAAACATAAAATGACTATTTAATTGAGAAATATGTAAGATTTTGTAACAAGGATAAACGAGAAATTAAATAAAAAAACCATACACTAATATGAACACTATTTTCACAAATTTTTTTTAAAATATCTAAACAAACAGACGTGGAAAATTTCGATCATCTGCTCCGATCCGACTGCTCAGATAAAAATCCGAAAACCAAATGACGTTATTAGCAGAAAAAATGAAAGGATGTAAACTGGTACCATAACAACCTGTCGACATTTAGAACACGAAGTTATATGTCTTCTAATTGAAGTGAGACGAATTTTAGATTTTTAATTATTACCTACAAACATCTATAAATTCAAACTAAATAAAATGCATAAATCAGGTTACCAATTAAATATTATATTTATATTCAGTAGTGAAATCCAACGCGCTTCGCCCGTACTATTTTCTTTTTTTGAAGTTACTATTTTTCTGCTAATCAGATGACGAATAAACTGACTTCACTTTCCAGCTCATCAATTTTTAAGGAAGGATAATTTATTTATTAAAAGAAAATTTTGAACATCAAACTCAACGGCAGCAAATATTTTTTCGATTTTTTATAAATCAGTAATTAAAACGTCAAATTGGGGGTTGGCGTCCATCCAGGACCCAGACCGTATCCATCCTGAGCACACACCCACCCGACAACCTAAAATCTAGCCAAAAACGGTACAATAATATCTTCTTAAACTCCATTGTGAATCCTGGAAGACGTCTCTGCAGGTTGACACTGGCTTGCATGGTCAGCTTACCTGAAAAATACCAGAGAATTAGCATGTGTCAGTACAAGGGGGAGTAGAGCAGCTGATTTAGGAATCTGGTACGCACTACCCCGAATGGTATAACTAATAACAACTTATAAATAGTGGAATTTGAGGGATCGTATAGATCCACACTTACCTGCACAGTTTACTGTGGAGGAGTCCCTCGACGCAGCTTCAGGCTCCTTGGGACAGCAGACCATGTAGAGTGTTCGAGGCTGAAGGGGCTCGAGACAGCAACCAGGGCCTGTACAAGCAAGAAGAATTAATCTGCTGTAATTAATAAAGAAAGAGAGTGCACAACTATAATAAAAAGTTTGTTATAAAAAGAGAGTGTCTCTCACACTACAGGAAATAAACATTGGTAAAGAGGTTAGGATAGCATGCAAGAGGAACACCAAATTACACAAATACACAAATACAAGAAAAGCACAACACCAGATGACTTATAGTTAATTACTTACTTAGTTACACCATTAAGGAGCTGAAAATCAACCCCGGCAGCAGGTCCGATCGGAAGCTTTGACTCTCTGCAGATCCACCGTAGTACAGCTACAACTCCGCGACTCGGACTTGCAATAGAAAAAGAGAGACGAGCTCTCATTAGCCCAATAAATCAAGTATTGGGACGAAAATTTATTCTTACCTGGTAATCAGCATTTACAGAAGTCACCTACAGTTCGGCATCGACGAAGAACACTTCAGCTTTAGCAGCATGATGACGCAGCAAACCGCGCGCGGCGAGGCCAATTTCACCTAAGTTCGCAGCACCGTTGCGAAGAGAAAGTGCCCAGGCGAGAAGGATGAAGACGGAGGAGTGATCGTATGCTCACGCTCGCTCCGCCATCAGTTCTCCGGGATCCACATAGTTGCGCGGACGCACGTTATATTCTAAAGTAGAGATCCGGATATTTTGCAGCCACGTGGCTAATTTTTGTTAAGCCTTGGTACGGAGGCGCTATCAGATCTTGTAAGTGGTGCTACGAGATTGGTAGTACATTTTTCAGATATTTATCCTTTTTTTTTTTTATAATCGAATACAGAATTCGGTTTAGCTTTGTACGCCCGACCGTGGTGTTGCGAAAAGACTCGCGGCTGGCGCCCGTTAAGTTCTGTAGATTCGGTAGTTTTTCATATTTAATAAAACTCGTTACAATGTGATCAGAATAAGTCTTTTAGTGTACATTCTTTTTATTAACCATCCTAAGTCACTCGTGCAGCGAATTGCCTGTCGGCCCATGCGCTCTCAGAGCTACCCGGCAATTTCACGCCTCTTTATCCTACAGTCACCTTTTCCTACAGCTTTCCCTTCCAGTTCTTTGTCACGATCGGAGCGATCCCCCCGGATCATCACAAAATAATATGTTATAACTTATAAAAAACTTTAAATAAATACTAATAAATGAATAAATTACTTTGTAAATAAATATATTGATTTAACAAAGTAATAAAATAAGTTATAAATTAAATATATAATAAAGTAATTAAACACACGATGAACAAGTTGATTTTTGAAAATTTGCGATGGCTTACACTGAAACTTTTTAGACAAAGAGATTTTTTAAACATTTAAAAAACAAACTTAACAAACAAATTTATTTTTTAAAACATTGGCACTAATACAAATTTGAAAAATTCCTCTGCCGTACATGTTCTGCTTTACCGATCGGTAAAATAGTACAAACACATCTTGCAGAAAAGTCATAATTGAGTGAGAGTGAGAGAGAGAGAGAGGAGTTGAATGAAAGTAAAGTTATTTTTAAATTTATGTGTTATTATATTAATTTATATTCAAGTTTTATGCTAAAAAGTTGATTTTTTAGCATAAACTTATTGCGTCAAACAGCTTAATTCAACTTAATTAAACTTAATATGCATAAATTTAATGTATTTTAGTTGTAATATATTTCTTATGATTGCAGGAAGCGGATGCACAAGAAATTGAAGCTGTAAACAGAGAGTTTCCTATGATCGTCCAGGGTAGGTGGGTTTGTCTCCCATTGTAAAGCTAATTTAAAATAACTGGAGAATGAGAGAGCGTTAGGCTCTAAAACTCCAGGTAAGTGAACGATGGGCTAAGGAGAGACATGACGCACAAGGAGAGTGCACCAGATTTGGGTGACATATCTGGCCCAAACTAGTGCACATGTTTGCTCTTACCTCATCGATGATCCAGACTCTAGATATCCCAATTAATGGGTGTGATCAGCTCACTGTCCCATGGGCTGGACGATCACTACTTATTCTTGTTATAATCCTTAATAACCTTGATTATCCGCTTCCTATAATCAAAGTATATATGTTACATATAAATCATGCTAAATTCAAGCTTAAATAGCTTGATTTTGTAACCGGTTATTTTTCCCGCGTTACGGGAGGATTTCGGGTGATTAAATAAAGCACCAACACTCGCGATTCTCTTAAATTTTAACACTATTTATTCAATAAAATTAATACTAATACAGGGCGCCAGCTGTGTTTTTGAACAGCAAGAACAATTTTTGAGAGCACGAGCTCTTTCAGTCGCGGATTCTGTGACTTTAACACGAACGCGAAAACCCGACGCGACGCGACACGAAGACCGCGATGTCGAATGGCAACAATCAAACTTCTCACTCTACTTACTCTAACGCAAGATTTACCACTCTTGAAGTTTCCCTGCGAGTCTCTCTTCGCACGAGGTTCACACGAGTACACCAAAAAAAAGGAAATCTAATTGAAGACAGTAATTAGCCTATAATTGACTTTTCTAACAATAACTAAATGCAAGTTTTCTACGAGCGCGTGTTCTAACAACGACGGTCAGAAACAGAGTGACGTCATTGATAAGATGGCGGCACGCCGTTCCCCCGATCGTAGTTCGCGAGGACCTCACCTCAGGTCGCGCATGACCATCGCGCATATGTGCAGTCTGCACTCCCTCCGCTCAGTTTCTATGACCGTTTCGACAGTCTTCTGAGGTTATGTAGCAGCTGATGTACTCGACGATGGTGCTCGCCTGAGGACTCCAACTTTGTTGACGGCAGGAGTCATCTGGAGCAATGGGATAGTACTGGATTTTCTTCAAGCAGTCGTTCTTCCGTGAATCAGGTACGTAAACTTCCAATACCTCTTGCCATGTACGAGTAGCTACATTTGTTTTGGTTTTTCAGGAGCAACGTACACTGAGCCTGTTCCTGAGCATCATCCTTTGGATTATCTTTAATGGTGAGGATCTTCGAGACTTCGGGTAATTCGACTTCTGATCTCTCATCCTAAGTGTAGGTTATTTCATTGTATATTTTCTTCTGTTGCAGGTTCATCGCCACTCTGTTAGAGTGTACGGAGACTACTTAGGTGTTGCAGGAGCAGCATATGTTGGTCTACTTCATGGATATAATCGTCCAGGGTTTTTCAGCAGTGAAAGTCTTCAAACGCAGCAGGTAAGTCGATTTCCTAACAGTTTACACTACCTTTATTGTTGCTACATGGAATTTTCTGCTGTTTCAGGGTCATCGACTCTTTGCTGAGAGAGTGCAGAGGCCTGAGCCAGCTGAGGATCCGCCCCAGCAATCAGATGTCCAGGGAAGGAGCAGATCGTCTTCTTCTTCAGGATCAGGGACCATCGCCAGTGTAAAGTGTAGTGAAGTGTATTTAAAGCGTGTGTTAGGTCTAATTGTACTAGGGTGCCGTTATGTAAAGGCATATAAGAGCCTACGCGTACTAGCTTGTAAAAGTATAGGCTATTTATTTAATTATGTACGGCTGTGCAGAGCCTTCTTCAACTGCACTTTTCTACTCGTACTTAGGTTTTCTAAGGGCAAGGCTATTCATTTAGCCTGCCCGCCTGAGCCTCTGTTCCTGGTTTTCACCCAGGCTGCTCGCACCTGGCTTTTTAGCCTTTAATTTATATTTATTTTAATATAAATTGTGACGGTTCATTTTGAACCGTTACAATTTAAAAATTTAATATATCAGAAATATGCTAAAAAATCACATTTTTAACATTATTCTGATTTAATAAAAAATCTTATATAAATTATTCAATAAATACATACCTTTACTTTACTTGAATACTTTACTGGAACGCCTGAAAAATATAAATACCCACAAAGAATCAATTCTTTCAATTTTATTAATATTAACATTTGATTTAATAATAATTATACTTATCTAATTAATTGCGGTTCTTCCATCACAGCATACTATATAATTATACTATTCTAGCCTTTATTTATGAATGCATAAAAATGGTACATTTTTATTCAATCAGATCACTCCATGCATTCACATTGTAAAAGTTTTAAATATTGCAAATGCATGCAGCTTGAGCAGCCTTCAAGCAAGTAATCATAAACTGCATACAATGACTTGAAAAATTGCCATTAGAACTTCTTTTTTCAAACACTTTTTGGAGGCAGCTTATTAAACATAATAAAACTAATTGGAGGCATAGAAATTATCTGAAAACTCTTGTAGTCCACTTGTAACTCCAGAGTTCACTGCCTTGCCAATCAGCTGTTCATTTGCTATACCTCTCTCTTTCGCTCTTCTGAAACCTATGCTTTTTAAACACTTTTTGAAGACAGCCCATTAAACACACTAAAGCTGCACACAATAAATATTCATTTTACACAAAATTTTATCTACATGTTTTTATTTTTACTGGATTCAGTTCAAATCACACTAACTACTATACCACATGATGGTTATAATCTAACTGAATTCAAACATCAGTAGAACAAGAGAGAGAGGTATAGCAAATAAACAGCTGGTTGACAAGGCAGTGAACTCTGGAGTTAGAAGTGAATTACAAGAGTTTTCAGATAATTTCTATGCCTCCAATTAGTTTTATTATGTTTAATAAGCTGCCTCCAAAAAGTGTTTGAAAAAAGAAGTTCTAATGGCAATTTTTCAAGCCATTGTATGTAGTTTATGATTACTTGCTTGAAGGCTGCTCAAGCTGCATGCATTTGCAACATTTAAAACTTTTACAATGTGAATGCA
>JAWWML010023980.1:0-15607 GCA_035047165.1 Ormyrus rosae
GACAAGGTAAGAACTACATCGTGTACCATGCGCTCGCCAGTCTCGCGCCGCGGGTAAGTTCTAGTCGCAGCGAGACACAAGGAATAGGTTAAAGCTTATAGATTTAATATTAACTGGTCAGGATTAGTACAAAAGACTACAAGTAAAAGTCTACATTACAGTTGAAAACTCATACTTGAAAGGTTATATAATATGCAACTTTTAAATTTACAAATATTCTAGCTCCACAACCCACAAAAGGGTTAAAATATTTAAAATAAGTATATCTCTGGATCAAATGGGCCTACAGAGTACAGTTTCGGCCCATTTGATCACAATATGCTATATTTTTAATATATATTTTTTTGAAAACTCTTAATACTATAGTATATTGTGTATCAAGGGCGTAAAGTGGGCTTTTTTAGACCGAGTGTGGAGTTTGCAGTACGAGTCAAGGCGACTTAGCCCGAGCCGAAGGCGAGGGCGTTTACAAGCCGCAGACGAGTTCTGCAACCACACGAGGTCAAAAAGCCCAGTTAACCCTTGGTGCACACCATATTTTTTGTAATGCGCGGACGTATTTTCACGTTTTTTTCGTACGTATTAAACGGGGCTGACGTGACTATTTTTTTACACGGCAACCACGCACTTGTTTAAACATTATATAAAGGTAAAAGTCATTTTTTTTTTTTTTTTTTGTAAATAAACTAATAATGCAAATACATCAAAATCAACGCTTTTTTAAAAAGCGGGCTAAAAAGTTTTTTTAGCCCGCTAAAACTTTTTTGCCCTATGAGGCGGGCAAAAATTTTTTTTTTGCCCGTCGATCAAAAAAGTCACTTTAGGCCCGATTAATAGGTACGAAAAACGCGAAAATCGTTCACGTGTTATAAAAAGGATTTTTTGTTTCAGGTGTTTTTTTAAAGGCAAATGATGAGTATAAGACCCCCTTAAACAACAAGTTAGAAATCTTCCATTTCAGCTTGAAGCAGAAATAAATAAAATGATTTCTGAAATGCAAGATCAAGGTGTAATTGAAGAATCTTCTAGTTCATGATGTTCTTCTGTTGTTTTAAAACGAAAGAAATGTGGTACTTGGAGACTTTTGATGATTTCCAAAAATTAAATAGCGAAACGATGAAAGATTCATATCCCTTACCTGGGATAGATCAGACGTTGAATAAGTTATCTGAGTGAGAAAATCTGAATTTCAACTTTAGATTTAAAAAGTGAATATTGGCAAATCAGATCCAGAAGATCAAGAAAAGGCAGTTGTTACAAATGGTAATGATTTATGGTAATTTATTGTTATGGCTTTTGGATTATGTAATGCTCCTGCTATCTATGAACGGTTAATGAAAAACTTCGAAACCTTCTGCATGAAATGTGATTTTAATAGGAAAAAAATGTGAAATATATGGGCATATCTCTGCATTTTTTCATTTTTGACATTTTGAAAAAAAAAAAAGAATTTAGTGACACAGTCCTGCAACCGATCTTATCCTCTTCTGTAGACCGTAAAATAAGAGGAAAAATTGTTGAAACTCAGTTTCCGAGCTCGGTACGTAAGAGAAAGCGATAAAAAAATTAATTAAAAAGTGTATGAAACTATCAAGAATAATATAGTAATTTGAAATCAATAATTACGTGTATACTCCCACACATACACGTACACATACACACACCCACAGAAATACGCTATATGTATATTTTTTTCAAGGTTAATACTTCAAAAGGTTTGCTAGGATGTAGAAAATAATAAAAATTTATCATTCAGTAACTGTAGACAATTATTTAATTTGTATAAACATTTCATGGGTAAACACATTACCATAAACTCAATAAAACAATATAATAAATTCGAAAATAACTACAATAACTGGTATAAGTATTCATATAAACAGTGCGGCGATCGGAAAAGAGAAATGGCGTTTGTTCACATTGTCTGTTTTGATTCTGTAAACTGCTATAAGTATGCATAAAGAAAGCGCGATGATCGTAGAGAAGTAAGAGCGTCTGTTTAAATTGTCTTTTTTTTTTAAATTTTGACTTCTCAAATTTAGCGCCTTAAAAACTCATTCGGACTTCATTTAAGCACTTACCGATTTCCCAACATATTATACAAGTGTAGAAGAACAGTTTTTCAACATAAAATTCCACCTAGCTATCGATAAACAAGTGTGCCAGCCGAAAAAGTGATTTTTCCCTTCAGTTTCATTTTCGATACTATATTTCTAAAATCCCATACTCTGGATCTATTTTAGGCACATGTTTCGGTTTGGTGCCATTTTATAGAGTAGACCAAGTAGAATACAGCGCTCTTTTCATTTTTTTCAAAAACAGAAAGGTAAAAAAAATTACGGGAACAAAATCAAATTTTAGATAAATTATAATAATTTACCATCACAACTTTGAGAATTTTTTTTAACTTCCACGTGATCGGCACACCTATCTAAAACATATTTTTAGTATATTAATATACGTAAGATCACTAAAAAAAAATGTTCAGCCCCCCAAAAAACTTCGGTAAGAAAAAATGCAGCGCGTGAAAAATTGTAAAGTCATAAATCATAATATTCATTTCTAGTATTTTAAGTGATTTCAGGGATTGTAACGGAAGGATAATAGTTAGAATAGATTGAAATACTACAGTAACCCTCAAAATAGTATTTTCTTGGGGAAAATCGATTTCAAGTGTAGCATTTAGTATCGATTGTGGGCGAAACTGTGCATCATCACTAAAATGAAAAATTGTAGAGATATGCCCATATAACGAGTGTTATGATAATTTTTGATGAAAATATGAACTTAGAAATAACTTCAATTTCTGGAGAAAATCCACATATCATATTGCAGCAAATAAAAGAAGACTTGAATAACACAAAGATTGCTTACAAAACTACAAGAGACTTACAATAAATTAAATAATAAATATGAAGGCTTGCTGCAGGAAGATGATGAGACAATAATAGCACTCAAGAAAGAAAATGATTTATTAAATAAACTGTAACGGTACGTCTTGCCCAGGGGCAATCCGAACTACCGATACATGTACTCAAGAGTAAGCGCGCCGCGACCGCGCAACCCGGCGTACACGCGCCGCGCAAAACCGCGCTCCCGCAATCAGACTAGACGCGCAGAGAGGATATAGGAGGGTCGTCGGCGCGTATTCGACATGTGAAAACCCGACCTCCTACTCTGACCATCAAAGGACGGAGACGACGACAGACGTGAGGACCATCCACAGGACGGCTGACTGGTAAGCATTTGGCTAGGCGGGGATAGTTCTAGAACGAAACCCGACCGAGTCGAAACCTTCGCAAGGAGGTGGAGGCGCCGTCATTTCTTAATACCCGCTCTGTCTAGCAGGTTAGGTCTGGACTAGCTTCAGGGAAACTAACCAAGTCACCCTGCTACTAGAGCTTGGTGGCGGCAAGACCTCCTAGACAGAGATAAGTGGGGAGAGGGGGGGTGGTGTTTCGAGTGCGGGTTCACTCAGATGGACTCCGCCAACTCTGAGACAGTCCTCCGCCTCCACCTCAGGGTACGCGCCGTGTTGGATTAGTAGGTAATTCCGCCGATAAGGGAAGAAGCCTCGGTCGGTAAGGTAGAGTCACGCGGATAACTTAATGAAAATCAATGTCTAAATTAGATAAGTAATTCTCGTATTGTACAGTCGATTATAAGAAGTTCTAACGATAGTCCGGTCGGTAAAACAGATTCCTAGAATCTGACGTTTCCACTTTACATAATCAATTAAATACACTGGCATGTACAAATCATACACGCTAAATACATATTGTAACAGTTACGCTAAGTATCCGATCTTATCTGTAAATTTATTTTGGAGTTCTTAAATAAACCAGAAACAACTTTAACTAAATTCGAATGATTATTTCAACCCTTCCGACCTACCATCCTTTCGAGTCTCTCTCTTAAAGAATTAATAAAAGTAGAGTCTTTTATTTAATATCGAGACATTAAAAATTCTTTGCAAGCTTAACTTCTAAATAAATGAAATTAGATGCATAGAAATAACAAAATAGAGAGTGAACCTTGCAGAACTCAATACAGAACTTAAAGAAAAAATCAGTTACTAGTAAATCTATTAGCTAAAGGAACAGAGAAGCTGACAGTAAACAATAAATCTTATGCTGAAGCAGCTATGCAGAAACAAATGATTACAAAACTCAAAAGTATACCCAAAATTATAATCAAAAAGAAAATTCAAGAAGATAACAGTGATATGAAACAAAAAGTATTATAGTACTTAAGAAACTACAATCCAAACAAAAAAATCTACATAAAATATAAAAACGAAATTCAGATTTGTTGCATGAATGCTGAAAGTGCCAAAACAGCGGAAAAATACCTACATGGTAAGCTTCATCACGTTTATAGTATTGAGAAAGAAGAATTAAATAAACCAATTGTTAAAATAATTGGATTTGATAACTCATTTAAGACAGAACAAAAAAGTGTAGAAAACGATATAAATAATAGAAACTTTATTAACTATGAATCAAAAGGTAAAATCCTACACATATCAAAGGGGAAAAACAACAATCATTATGGAATTAACTACCGAAACACATAAGCATGTAAAGGAAAATACAAGCAGGCTGTTCGTTTGATATCAGAACTGTAGAATTCTTGATATCATAATCGTGAAACCGTGCTTTAACTGTGGTAGATTTGGCTACAGCGGAGCCAAATATAGAAATACAGCGGTGTGCATTAAATGTACTAAAGCGCATTTAACAAAGGTTGCGAATTAAGGGGGTCTTAAAAAAAATTGAGGAACATCATCTGTAACAAACAAAATAAATTATATACATAAAAATAAATATTATATACTTAATATATATGCAATTTGTGATAAAATGAGCCATGGTAGAACGTCCTAGGCTCATTTTATATAAAGATATGCAGTATTCTAAATTTTGGCTTTGGCGTAAACCAGAGATTGAACCTAATTAGGCTTAAATTGTTGTAAATTTATGTCATTATGGCGTGAAGAGTTGTATGTTTTAAAATTATTTGACTAATTTTAACATCTAAAAACTGTCTAAATAATGTCAATTTTATAAATTTATACAAATTTTTAATTTTAAAAACTAGTTAGTTAAATAATTTTAAAACATACAACTCTTCACGCCATAATGGCATAAATTTTCAACAATTTAAGTCAAATCAAGTCCAAATATGTTGAACGGTTCAATCTCTAGATTACGCCAAACTTCAAAATTTCACATTTTACAGGAAACCACAATAAAAGAATTTATTTAAAAACATAACACTTGACACAGCACTAAATTTTAAACTTAAAATTACTTCTTTACATAAAAAGTTAAAGATGATTAAAGATGTTCGCACTCCATTGTCCAGAAAAGCTTCAACTTTTAAGTTATATATTATGTTTGTGTATTATTAATTAGTATTAACACATTTCCTCTTCAACGAATATAACTTTGAAGTGGTCCATGCGCATGATATTCAAAACATTATAATGGTTACAATATCAGGCAGTGCTGATACACTGATGGAGAAGTGCACATTTGTAATGACACTTATAAATTGCACTTTCAAAATAATATTTTAAATACATTACTGCATTAAAAAGTGAAGCCTGCATGTAATAACAGTTAAAGAGAACCCCTTCTTTTTAGTTTGACAGCTTGAAAAAATAGTGGAACTTTAAAATTTATCTGTTTTCAAATAGTAGCACTGTGTTCAGAAGTATCTTCTTTGATGACATTAAATGATTATGCACTTTCATAATTCATAAAAAATGATTGTTTACACTTCAAGTAATAAACAAAAATCGTTAACCTCAACCAACACATGAGGCAAAACATTAGAACTAAAAAGTGAGTCCGAGAAACTGATTAACACGCAGGGTGTGTTCCGAAACGGTAGCAGCAGGAAGTTTTGTAGTACTGGTCTTACGACCAAATTGCCTGCTGCTGCTGTTTCGGAAGACACCCACAGTCTTCGCTGCGACCGTGGCGACACGATTGAATACGATTGAAACGCTTGAGAGCGCTTTATTCAAATTTTCAAAATTGAAATTTTTTTATCAAAGGATCCAAAAACGTTAAAGAATGTTATCGAACAGGTCTCAAAATTTTTGTTATTTATCTCTTTTTGCCTTGATGCTAATTTAATATTCAAATTTTTCGTCTCAGTATTTTTAAATTAAGAAAAATTCAGAAAATTCAGAAAATTTATTAACAATCTATCAATATTTTACAGCTTTTCTTAATTTAAAAATACTAAACCAAAAAAATTTAATAAGAAATTAACATCAAGACAGAAAGAAATAAAAAAAAAGATTTTAAGCCCTGTTAGATGAAAATTCATCCATCGGTTCATTCTGGAGTTTACGCCAAAGCAAAATATTTAAAATAGCAATATCCCTGGATCAAATGGGCTTACGGAGTACAGTTTAGGCCCATTTGATCAAAATATACTATATTTTTGATAGATATTTATAAAAGAAACCATAATCTTATAGATTTTTTTCAGGTCTTTTTAAAGGAGGAAAAAATCAGTATATAACCCATTTAAGGTTATGAATGTTGTCATTTACTATATAAAGAAAACTGTATGTACAAAGGTTGTTCGAAGTGAAGAGGGGCATTCAATGTTGTGATGACCTCGATTGTGACTTTCACTGCGGCCTTGAGGTCAATAATCAATATCATTTGAACGTCAAACCTATTTTTAAATGGAAATCCTTATTTTTTCAGAGGAAATTAAAGTAATGAAGTGAACGTACGCACGCGTATTGAAAAGTCGCGTCGATTGAACTGCGATCGAGACCATGCAGAGATCAGGGTAACCAATGGGTTTGGTCCGCGGGAGCTATTCTATATCACACCACGTCATTACTGAATATTGTTCATTTTTTGTTGAAAAAAAATATGACCTTCATATGAACTCTATTATTTACAAGATGAAATGAGGATTGTTATGGTAGTGGGCGAAGTATTTGAGAAAAAATTGACAAAACTTTTTAAGTTAAAAAATATTTATTTAAACTTTTACAGACAGATGTTAATGCTCTCAAGCTCAGAATCGTTCTGCCGACTTTTTTCATCAAGCAAAATGAACTTCTATTTTTTATTAAAAAACGATCGTTTTTGTTTTCAAAAGAAAGCCTTCGCGGCTAACTTCATACTCAAATCGTTCGAAATTCAAAAATTTCTAATTATTAATTTTACATCATTTTATGGCCAAACACCCACGGGTCCGCCTCTTCGCTTACCGTGTCGTGGTCCTTCCTTTTATCGCTTAAACGGTGGAAGGATATGCGTGCAGCCCCAGAAATCATAATTTCTGTGCGCGCGGCCTTTTAACAACCTCTACGTTGTTAACAAATGATATAAACATCTAACTTTCTTTATTTTTTAACACAAATTTATTAACATAATATTCAACATAATATACGACATTTACAAATTCTGAAATTGAAAGTGAACAAAAAGGTGTACCGGAACAAGGATTTATCATTACTTTTATTTCCCCTGAAAAAATAAGGTTTTCCATTAGAAGTAGGTTTAACCTTCAAATGACATCGATTATAGACCTCAAGGTCGCAGTGAAGGTCACAGTCCAGGTCACCATAACACTGAATGTCCCTCTTGATTTCGAACAACATTTGTGCAGACAGTAGTTTTCTGTATATCGGCCCGCAGAGATGCACTAGCGCCATTGAATTATGCGTAGTAAATGACAACATTCATGACCTTAAAACGACCTTAAAAATTAATTGTTATGCTTTGTGTCCATGGACATTTTTATTAGGTACATCGAGTACTACAAACTACCAAAATTTGGGGCAATTTAACCGGGGACGCATTCCCATAAGATTTATCGCGGGGTCCTTTTTTCAGACCCACTGAAGATCATTTTCAAGGTCAAAAAAAATATTAACAACTTTAATTTGATTTTAAGTGCCCTTAAAAAATAGCTGCAGTAAATTTTTCTTTTTTTAAATACGTATTTTAGCTTCCGTAAATTGATGAATTTATTTAAATTAGCTTCCGAATAGCAGGCCATTGTCATAATTGCAAAAAACTGTATTTTTTGTGTTATTTTGACGTGTATCCAATCATCAGCAAGTTAAATTTCTTTGAAAAAATTTCTCTTTCATAAAAATGTACTAGAAAATATCCTTAAATTTTTGTAGATTTTTTTAAAGTCATCTTGATGATTAAAAAAATTAAAAATCACCAGAAATGTGGGTTAAAAGCTTAAAAATATCATTAAATATCTGATTATTTTTTATCCAATGTTACGCCCTAAGACCTATCCTTTTTTTACTTTTATTTATAAAGTCGTTATTTTCAAATGACCTAGAAATTACATTAACTGTGGATTAAACTGAAAAGAATCTGCTGAAACGTGTACAATAAAACGAACCGTATTACGATTTAAAAATGAATTAAGAAATCAAAACGGCATTGAAAGAAATGCAAAATTAGCATTAAGAAAATATCACCACTCTTCTTTTTAGTCGGCATAAACAGGAGGTGTAACCCGCATTTAGCCAGTCTAAAAAATGTAGTTTATCAGTTAATAAGCTTGTATGTAATCCAAAAGTCTAAACTCGGTAGTAAAACCAACTGGTCACGAGCACGAAATCTATATTACCGACTTGACTTCGGGTTCGCGGTTTAACTTTAAACTTTGTAATTGACAAAATTGTAACTAGTGAATAAGTGTCTAAATTTAGAATAACTCAGATTTTTTTGTAATCGATAAATAACGTCTTAATTATTAAATTCTTCCTTACGATCCTGACTCCCGACGAGCAGCCAGTGAGAGTGGCTGGAAATCATCAAAAGTAAGTAGGTAACTTCAAAATTTATATTATAATTCTCAAAAATATATGAATCTGGTGGTATAATCCCACCACTAGATCTACAAGTTCTAATAAATAAATAAAAGACAAGTCAAATCAATTGTGAAATAAAAATAACAATAGTTTATTAAATAAATTAAATGAGTTTTCAGCTCAGGACTTAACACCAAGTAATGTTACTACTTTAATTTTTTTAACACACACATTTATTAATTTCTAAACTATATTACGATTTGATCAAGATATTAAAGGTGAATAATTTTAGAAAATCGAGATACTTGATTTTTCTGCTTTTTTTATATATTTATATATGATACCGGAAAAATATAAAAAAATGGAAATTTTTTTTATTACATATTTTGATATTTTGATTGCATATATTATAAGTTGTATGAAAATAAATTTTGTAACGGTTCATTTTGAACCGTCATAATTTATATAAAAATAAATATAAATCTAAGGCTAAAAAGCCAGGTGCAAGCGGCCTGGGTGAAACCCAGGAACAGAGGCTTAGGCGGGCAGGCTATATGAATAGCCTGGCCCTTAGAAAACCTAAATGCGATTAGGAAAGTGCAGTTGAAGAAGGCTCTGCACAGCCGTACATAATTAAATAAACAGCCTACACTTTCACAAGCTAGTACGCGTAGGCTCTTGTATGCCTTTACGTAACGGCACCCTAGTACAATCAGACCTAACACCCACTTTAACTACACTTCACTACACTTTACACTGGCGATGGTCCCTGATCCTGAAGAAGAAGACGACCTGCTCCTTCCCTGGACATCTGATGGCTGGTGCGGATCCTCAGCTGCCTCAGAACTCTACACTCTCTCAGCGAAGAGTCGATGACCCTGAAAGATAACAGAAAATTACCTGTAGCAACAACAGAAGAAATATAAATTATTAGGAGATCGACTTACCTGCTTGAAAACCTTCACCGCTGGAAAAATACAGGAAGTAGACCACCATATGCTGCTCCTGCAACACCTAAGTAATCTCCGTACACTCTAACAGAGTGGCGATGAACCTGCAACAGAAGAAAATACACAATGAAATAACCTACGCTTAGGATGAGAGATCAGAAGTCGAATTACCTGAAGTCTCGAAGATCCTCACCACTGAAGATAATTCAAAGGATGATGCTCAGGAACAGGCTCAGTGTACGTTGCTCCTGTAAAAGCAAAAAACTGTAGCTACATGTACATAGCAATAGACATTGGAAGTTTACGTACCTGATTTACGGAAGAGCGTCTGCTTGAAGAAAATCCTTCAGTACTATCCAACTGCTCCAGACGACTCCTGCTGTTGAAAAATGTTGGAGTCCTCGGGCGAGTACCATCACCAACAACACCAGCTGCTGACATATCCTCACAAGCACTTGTCGCAACGGTTATAGAAACTGAGCGGAGGGAGTGCAGACTGCGCATGTGCGCGACGGTCATACGCGAGCTGAGGTGAGGCCCTCGCGAACTACGATCGGGGGAACGGCGTGCCGCCATCTTATCGATGGCGACACTCTGTTCCTGACCGTCGCAGTTAGAACATGCATTCGTTAAAATTTGCATTTAGTGATTGTTAGAATAGTCGATTATAGACTAATTATTCTACTCTATTAGATTTTTTGGTGTACTCGTGTGAACCTCGTGAGCAAGAGAGACTCGCAGAGAAGCCTCAAGAGTGGTTAATTGTTCTTTAGAGTGAGTAGAGTGAGTAGTTTTGTTGTTGCGATTCGACATCGCGGTTTTCGTGTCGCGACGCGTCGGGTTTTCGTGTTCGCGATAGAGTCAAAGGACCCGCTCGGGATTGTCTCGTGCTCTCGAAAAAGATCGTGCTGCAATCGACAGCTGGCGCCCTGTATTAATATTATTTTGTGTTAATAGTGTTTTTTTTTTAAATCGAAAAAGAAAATCTCGCGGGTGTTAATTATTTATTAAAACCCTCTCCTCGTAACTGAGGGAAAAACGGTAACAATTTTTATGCAAAAATTTAAAAAATTAAAAAAGTAATAGCACATAATACGAAAATTTTTAATTTTAGATTTTTTGAAATAATTTCTAAAAATTGTATAATTTATTAATAAATGTTACCAGAACAATATATAAATGTATAAAGATTTTTAAAAATGGCTTTTATTACTATAAAATAAATTGTAATGCAAAAATTTCAAATGTAAATTTTTAAGTATAGCGCGCGGATCGCGCTTCAGTCGTGTTGCCACGGTCGCCGTAGCTACTTTTTGACAACCGATTACTTTTAGTAAGTGCTACATGTGTGTTGAGGTTAACCGTGTTTGTTTATCCTATAATAAAGTAAGGTGTAGAATCTTCAAGGATCGTCAAGGAAAATACCCCTGGACAAAATAGTGCTATTTCAAAGCAGGTAAATTAAAAAGTTTTAATATCACTTCAAGCTGTCAAGCTAAAAAAAGAACTTTCATTTTTCTGTTTCAGGTCCTATTTAGCCATCATTTTGAAGTGCTTTTTTATATAGTGCTGTGTTTTAAACTTAAATGCTATTTGAAAAGTGCAATTAGTGCAATATGTGCTGTTACAGATATGTAATTCTAAGCCCTATGCCAACATTGTCTGATACGACAGGCATTATGCTGCTTTTAACATCATGGACAAGCTTCCACTTATTGAAGAAAGAATCATGATGCAGATATTAATTTATAGTAATGATCCTGACGTTCTTTGCCAATAATTAATTCAATGCTTCAATCACAGGGTTCGACAGAGAGATAATAAAAAAGAGTCATGTTAATTTATTTTCATGATATTCGATAAGTAAGTATCGAGTACGATAAGAAGAACTTAATCATCTTTGTTGCACTTTCAAAAAAACTAGTTGTAATTATAGTTTAAAAATTGTCTTGATGCGTGCAAACATCTTTAAAAGAAAACAACAAATTTTGTTATTGCTGTTTCTTGAAAACTTTAGTTTTTTGGAGTTTGGCGTAAGCCCCAGAATGAACCGATAAATGAATTGTCATTTAACAGGGCTTAAAATCTTTGATTTTTATGTCATATAGGGGTGATACTTTTTGCATATACAAATATTTGAATTTATTATTTTTAAAATAAGAAAAAATCAGAAAAATTACGAAAAACTGAGAAAATTCATCAATTTTTTTGAGTTTTTCTTAATTTAAAAATACTAAATTAAAAAATCAGTCCTATATGACTTTCATCTATTGGTTCATTCTAGAGTTTACGCCAAAGCAAAAATTTTAAAAGTTTAATATCTCTGGACCAGATGGGCCTACGGAATTCTATTCGAGCCCATTTGACCAAAATTAACTATAGTTTTAGTGTATAGGAAGTAGAATTTATTATTAATTAATTTATATATTTTTCAGGTTAATCTTTCAAGAGAAGAAAATGGGTATCATACCCCCTTAAGGAATATAATATCTCCTTGGTTATATCTGCCTATTTATATTTTAACCTCTTTTGCCCGGCACCATAAAAGCACAAATAAAAAATTTTTTTCATGGATTTATTATTCTTTTACCCTAAAAATATAAAATGTATAAATGTACATTACATTTTTGCAGGCATACATAGCTACTCGCGCGCTATATTGAATACTACCTACGAACTACTTGCGTACTATACACATATCTAACAGAATACGTGTAAATTCCTAAAAAATTTCTACGTATTTAGTGGTGAAACGTCATGTTCACGATCATTTAGAAGTCAATTTTGATTTTTGAAATGGAAACCCCTAATTTTGACTTTTGAATTCTGAAGATATGGGAATTCATCGTTCGTTTCCAAACTCCAGTAAACTTTCTAGGGTTTTCTGTACTTTTTCCCTACTCTATATAAAGGGAGATTCGATATTTACACTCAACTAACAGTTCAAATTGATAATTCAATCTTAGTGATAATAAACGATATAGTAGGTTATAATTCTAATTTTAACTGTATTATTAACTATTTTTATTATCATTTTTTTACAGTAAATTATAAAGAAATTTTCAAATAATTTTTTCTTACCGTTTTGAGCATCAATGACAGCTGGTTCAACTTGAGCAAGATCAGCCATAACGTCATCTCGTTTTTGATTAATAGCTATTGTTTGAATAGCTAATTGATGCTGTATTTCTTGACTTTGAACTTTTTTCTTTTCAGCTTCTTGTTGATCTTTCACCATTTGACGTAATTTAGCATTAGCTGCTTCATTCTTAGCTTGAAGTTCCTGCATTATTTAAAATACAAAAACTTATTATTATTTCAAAAATCTTAAACATTAATTTAATGCATTTTAATAATTGAAATAATAGACTATTTTTAAATTAGCAAAATTTCATTAACTGTTTCATTTTTAGTTTGAAGTTCCTGTATTATTAAAAATACAAAAATTTATTATTATTTAAAAATTATTTTAAAAAATCTTAAATTAATATTTAGCTTAATAGCTAACGATATAAATAGATCCACTTGTTAACCGCCAACTCCGGAAATTCCCGAAAATCGCGTACAAACTGACCGATAGAATTCGCTTGCCATCTTGGATAGTCGCATTGGCCTTCATCGCTGTAACGTCCGGGCCTAATGATCCTGTATACACTAGACCGACCGCACACGTAAAAAAGATAAAGCAGGGCACTGACCCGGCCTTGCACTTGGAAAGAGCATAGCGGAGTGTTAGATTAACAGCTAATAATCAGCTATACAAATAAAAGGACAATATTTAAAATCTTAATTATAATGAACACACAGCAATAAAAGAAATTAAAATAGACTGCAACAAAATAAGAAAAATCTTACACGAACAAATAGTTAACAAAAAAGGCTACTCAACTACATTATACTCATTGAACACAGCATTGTCACATCCTACATTGGAATTCCATGGGGGTGAGATAAGCACAGACAGATTTATACTAGACAGTAGAACATATATCTGTGCACATGGTCATTGCAATTTACACTACAATAGATCCCATCGCAGAATATCCAAATATAATTGGAAGAAAATGCAAACAAATAACACTGAACTAATCAACTTAGCAACTAAAATAGCTGAAAAGATCATCAAAACCACTTATGAAAACTATCCTGTTTATTCTGAGCAAAAAAATAATAAAGAAGACTGTGATATATGTCACTATCCAAAAGTAAAAAGAATAAAACACCAACATTATATAAAAGAAGAGAAGGCAATCACTACCGAAAAAAATAAAATAAAATGTACACCTATAAAAGAAGTCTTTACAACAATAGATGAAATAGCAATAGAAAACACAAATAAAATTTTAGAAAATAAATGCCCCAAACCTCCAGGAAAATAAATCAAACAAAACAACGAAATCACTTTTATACTTTGATAGAGGATATAGAGGCAAGCAAATTTTCACAAACTCAATGCTGCCATTATCAAGACAACAGAAATGCAACGACTTAATAGTATTAGATGACATAGTTTTTACTTCTTCGTGCAAAAGTGATTCGGCTTTACAACACAGAGAAATGTTCCCTCACTATCGTGTGACATGTGCAGTCGGTGACATGTCCAGCAAGATTAAATAGTTTTGAAAAAGAAATTCACAGAAGAAGCAGGAACGCATCTACAGAGATCTATACGAAGGCTAGTTCTATGTTGATTAGATATTGGAAATGAACAAATAGTATACGTATGTTTAATGATATCTGTGATGTTTTATTTAGTAATAAGTATTTAGCATGTAAGTTTATTTAGTTTTATATCGAGCCAGACCAGCGAACAGGAAAAAACTTTCCTCTGCTGGGTTACTACTGTAACGTGATATTGTAAGAAAAACTGAAAAATAATTGATTAATTTTAACAAATTCATGAAATTTGTTAAAATTAAAATAAATTTTTTTTCAGTTTTTCTTAATTAAAAAATAATAAACCAAAATATTTTAACTTGAAAACAGCTTCAGTCTGGAATGACATCAAAAACAAAGATTTTAAGCCCTGCTAAATAAAAAATGTTAAGTTTATGGAGTGCTATGTAGATGCTCATTGGGCAGCGATTGTACTGATAGAATCGACTTCAGGCAACGTAATTATTGTGAACAAAAATGTATTACAAAAGAGTCTACGTACGCAGAGTATGTTGCGTTATCCGAAGCAGTAAGTGAGCTGAAATACATTAAGAACGCGGCTAATATTTTAAGGCAAGGAATTCCGCGACATGTAACCACTCATGGCTTGGGCGCAAGGTGAAAACAGAATCGCGCTGGACACTCTCGCTGAAAATCTTACGAGTAGCACCGCGCGTGCTTAGAGCATGAGACTCTTAGAGTTCTTCACTACATTTAGTATTTAAGTCATTTTGGATGTACTTCCGAAAAGGGTACTGTAAAAATTAATCCCAAAAAAGCGTATTCCTATGTATTTTGTTGCGTTGAATATGAATATCATACTCATGATAACAACCATTAAAAAACCATAAAAATCGTAATTTTTTGCATTTAACTTCGCTTACTACGCGCTAGGGGATTAAGGTTGAGTTCGGTTATTTCTTTAGCAAATTGTAACGGGCGCTCACTCCCGCAAGCTTCGCAAATTTCGTTACCAGAAATAACCTGATAAATCCCAGAGATACCAACAGGTTTAAACAGTGTATTTAAAAGCTAACCTGACCAACCACCAACCGCCCTCCGAGTGTGGAAAATCGCTTTCTCCCGCTTTCGTCCCAAAATTATTAAGGGGGTTCTATACCGAAAAAATTTCAAAAAATCAATTTTTTTTTTATTTAAGTTTTTGATTCTATACTTTATC
>JAWWML010023990.1:0-15578 GCA_035047165.1 Ormyrus rosae
ATTATAATAATTTTTCTATTCAAATATATTAATTTTTTTCATAGTGAAAGTATGTCCTTGCGTTACCACAAATTATACTAATTTTTCGTACATTTATAGTAAATTTTAGAAAACATTTTTCTCAGTGCAATTACAGTCCGATTGCTTGTAAGTTCGTTAGTCGGAGAGGCAGAAAATCGTTCGCTCTCCTGAATCGAATAAGCGAAAATCCGCTTAAATGCAATTCAAGTGCCATCAGAACGATTCCACGAAAAAACCCTTCAAACTCACATGAATATGCAAAATTCACCTCGAAGCTCAAAGAAATTCTTCGTTATTTTGTCGCGGAAATGGATTTACGATAAAAATAGTCCTCGTTAAAAATAATTTCACTTGAACTTGTACTTTTTTCCAGTAAAACGCCAATTTCCCAACAATACAATGACACAATACTCGCGGAGGAACAAAACTTCTTCCGCTCCGCCTCTCCCGAGCTTCGTCAATCAGCGCCCCTCCAAAAAAAGTGCAATAAAACCCAACCTCAGCCCAAAATCCGCGTCCACTCCGCGAGAAAAAAAGCGCCTCTGGAGAAAAAGCAAGCTCGGGGGGCCACTGCAACAATAGCCACGAACAAAGCTCCCGGAGGGGAGTTAAAGCGCCGGGGGTGAGGGGAGGGGGTTAAGATGTCGATATCTGGCTGCGACCCAGTTCCGCGCCGCGTCCCGGGGAAGAAAGAGAATCGGGTCAGCCGGCGACGACGCGCGACTGGGTCACCGCCTGACTGACCCTGCAGTCGCCGCCGCGCGTACGGACGCCTTCCCCCCGAGCTTTTCCCGGACGCGCCGCCGAGTGCAAAGCTCGCTCGGACGGCGGCCTTGGCGATGGGTTATTGTTGTTTTGCCGTCGCTTACCGAGAGAGTCGTGGGTGTCGATCGGCTTTTTGAATGGATGACGAGTTGGTAATTAGATGTCGGTCGGGTCTGCGGCTGGCGAAAGGGGCTTTTCATCGAGGCCTAGTTTACTCGGATAGTTCGTTTATTGTAGACTTTGTAAATGCACTTTACACTTTTTTCGTGGATAATACTTGGGGATGGGAAAGTGTGTCTAAATTTTGAGGAATGTAGGTTATCAAGTTTTCTCGCGAATAAAACTTACACTTGGAATAAATTTTATTTTTCGTGAATAAAAAAAAAAAAAATACAAAACAATCGTCTTGTTTCTATAGCAATAGTCCAATGGTTATTTTCCACGCAACAGAAAACCAGATATCCATCTGTTCTCCGATATACCCACGATTTTCCATCGACTCCGAATCTCGCCCCCGTCGCATAAATACCTCGGATAAAATCGACACGACACCGTCGCCGATACCATTCCCTTTGTTCTCTCGGCCCATCCCAGAAAAAGCTCGCGGTAGAAATGAAGAAACCGCACGGTTCGCCTAACCTTTTCCCCGCTTATCTCTCTCTCTCTCTCTCGAAAGCTGCAGCAGCTCCATTAGCATAAATCCGCATTTTTCCTCTCTCTCCCCGGCGGAGAGTCCTCTCGATCCTCATTGTGTCTGGAATAGCTCTCCCCTGCGCGTCCTGATTAATTACACATTCCCGGGCGGCGGAATATATATCTCGGCTCGGCGCTCGTTTCGCAAGGAGAGGAGGAGTCCCCCCCCTCCCCCCGATGCACCGCGGCGATAACCCCCGGCGTTCGCACGGAGAGCAAAACAATCGCTGCGCTGCGCCTCTCTCCTTTAATAAAGGCCCTCTCTCTCGCGGACTCGCGCGGAATAATAAAAGTGCATCGGGCGCGATTCACACGCACGAGGAGGACCCTGCTGCACACACCGAGAGAGAGGCGGGCAGGGGCTGCTGGCAATCCGGTTCGGGAGCTCTGCTGCTGCCGCCGCTGCTGCTCGTTTGCTCGGGCGGGATGTGTGTTGCTTAAATCTTGATGCGAACCTCTTTGCCGCCGAGGCGCGGAGAGAGATGTTAGGCGTGTTTTTAAATGAGCTACGGGGAAAGGATGGGTAAGAGTTTTAGGATTGCTGGCTCGGGGAAGAGGGTTTTTTGGATTTTTTTTCTTTTTTTTTACTTTGCGAGCTATCGGTTTGTGAATTAAAAATAATTTTTCTGCTTTCGAGATCTTCGGTTAAGTTCTAGCTACGAGTGAAATGAAACCTTGTCGTCGATAGAAACAGGATCTGGATTGCTAAAATTTCTCTTTTACCAATCTTTCTTTAATGAAAATTAAAAAGTTCTCAATTTCACGTACGAAAATCAATTTTTCTTATTTTACCACCACAAAAAACCCTTCGTCAGTCTTAGCACCAACCTCCTCTTACGAAACCGACAAACCATAAAAATCCGCTCCCCCAATCGAAAAAGTTCACTTCCCCGCCGTCCCGCTCCTCTCGAGTCCACGGGGCTGGACTCTCTCGGAGGGGAGTGGAGCAAGGGCGCTGCGGCCCGCACACACACGGGGGGTTATCGCGGAATGGGGCTGCGCGCTTGGCCTAATTCCCCCGACCTCGAGCCATTTCCGAAGGACAGCCCAGCCGCCCCCGCCGACGACCTCGTCGCGCGGCTGCGTCGCCGGAGATGCGTTCGGGGTGCGGCGCGGGGGTTCGAGGGGTGGGGGGTTGCGTATACGGGGTTGAATATGTGTTCGTTGTGGAATTTTTTGTGAATAAATCAGTTTGGAATGAATGGCCGGCTTTTTTAGATTTATACGTACGATTAGAGCCTCCGTAATCGTTATTTACGGTGTTCGAGATCGTGAGTTTTTTCTTTTTTTATTTATATGTTACACCGCCTTCTGCCATCTTGATAATTTTCAGTTTTCCATTTACCGGCACTAAGAACCCGGCACTGCCTGTTTATATATACAATTTTTTTACACTTTCGCATAATACAGTCGAACGTAAATCTCGGATAAATATAAAGGAACGACGCCTCGAAGTCGGAATTGAATTCCCCGACAATGCTATCCACCCACACATCGGCCGCAAATTAATGCCCGAGCACTAATCAGCAGGCTCGCAACGTAGCAGCAGCCTCTCCTCCTCTCATTTCTCCCCGCGGCTCGAAAAGCGGGAATTTTCAATCGAGCGCCGGACTCTCGTCGAGGCGATGATCGTTCAATTGCGCAACTCCTCTCGCCTCGCGCGAGGTTATTAATTTCTAAGGTCGAGCGTATCCATCTTCCGTAATGATCTACGCACGTGGCGGCGATTCGGAGCAGCGAAGGCGCGCCTCGTTAACATACACACGAGCTCTCGGTTCCTCCTTCTCTTCGTCTTTTTTTTTTCTAACAAAACGCGCGGACTTACGTAAGGTGCGTTAATAAGTAGGCAGAGCCCCGCGGCGCGCTGCATTGTCGCTGATAAATCAGCTGATCGCTCTCGAGGCGTGTCGCTCGGAAGCGGCGAATGGCGCGGGGACGCCTTTTTGCGGCTCTCTCGCAAAAAGCGAATTACGCCGAGAGAGGAACAATGATCGTGGGTGGAGGGAGAAAAACTGCGCGGTGAGTCAAACGACGGGAGTAACTGTTTTTCCTTTTTTTTTTATTTAGAGGGTCGGTTGTACGATTGACGCGTGTTCGATTCGACGGAGGGTTATGTAAAGAGTTTGATGTTTGGGTTTACGAGGCGCGATCGTAAGGAATGTAAAAGCCAGTCTACGTTAGAGTAAATAACTGTAATTTTTAGTTAATTGCGCCGTTGTACTTGTTTAAATAAAAAAGTACTTGAAGAAGTCTTAACCATTTAATAACGTCCATTAAAATTTCTATAGAAGCTTAAAAATAGAAAAAACTCAAGTACCAAAAAATTTGACTCCAGTACTTTGTCCCATTTTGAACGACACCCCAACTGGGTTAACACCAACCCTACAAAAGACCCCATTTCATCAAAAATCCTCAAAAATCGCTGCCGCAGTATAGTCCTCGGCGCAAATGCATCTCTCTCCCAATCAGCAATCCAGTCACATCGTACCCCTCTGCATTTCCCATTCGCTCGTTCGTGACCCATTCGCTCATTCAGGAAAACGCGCCGCGAAAAATCCGACTCGCCCGCAGTCGGGTTGAGGTCGGGTCCTTGATTTCTCTTTTTTTTTTGCAGCGGGCGTGCAGCTGCATCTCCCTCCGGAGGAGAAAGAGAGAGAGTCGCTTAGCCCTGACCCGCGCCGCCGCCAGGTTACGAGCGCAGCACTTGTGCGGGTCAGTGTCGCGCCCCCCTCCCCTTCTCTCTCTCCGCCCGGGAGGGTTTTCGCGCGGCGGCGGAGAGGAGTGTGGGGCTCGATTGTTTACCTTCTCGCGCGTGACGCGAGAGAGTTCTCGCTCGGCGGAGGAGAGAGAGAGAGAGCCGCCCGATATATCGTGCACGGAGAGTCTTTTCCCCCCTTTCGGGCGGCTTTTCCTCGGGCCGCGCGCCGATTTGTTTTGGCACGCGAGGATGTGTTTGCGTAAACAGTTCGTCTGGCGCTTCCTATTGAAGAAACAATTGGGCCTTTGGTTGAATTTAATAAATCGTTCGTGGAACGTGATGTGGTACATTTGAATATTCTATTTTTCAAGGAATTCGCGATCTATCCTGCAATTACTTATTGAATTATGAAAAGTATGCGCCTTTCCTCGTAATAACTATGCTGAAAGCGATTGGAAGCGATTCTTTTTATTGGCGACAGTAAAAGAATTAATCAAGCCAAAGATTTCATTCGCGACGACGATCTTTATTAAAGAATCTTCCTCAAAGCTCATTATTAAAGTTTCATTCAACCCGCCAGATAAATCTCTGAAGATTAATAATTCTTTTCTCCGTCGAGTCTCGACCCCGATAAAAGTCCGAAACTAAGAAACAACGTGCAAAAATCTCAACGAAATTATAGATATTCGCTTTGATGATATAAAATTTTTATCGCAGCAATTATAACGCTATAAAATAGCGATGAATAACGCATATCGCCGATGAATAATAAACGCATTTTCATTCGATTAGTTTTAGCCATTATTTTTATTGATGATTTGAAACGCAGATTATATTGTCGCCGGTAATGATGAGAGAGCGCAGCATTAAAAATAGAAAATAATACTCGCGGAGCGACGGAGAATCTCTAATTAAAGAGGTCAGTGTAATCGGGAATCGTCGCGCGACGCTTGTGGTCAAGTTACATTAGCATGATTAATCGCTGAATCTTCAATGACGTTAACCTGTCATTTTTTCTCTCTCTCTCTCCCCGCTTCTAAAAAAAACACGTTATTAAGGCATCGCGCGCGCATTAACGCCGAAGTTTTTGCCGGCCGTCGTCGACCATTACGCTTCTTCTAAATAAGAACGATTCGGCGCGTCGTAAAAAAAAAGGCAGCGCGTCAAGTTCAGTCGGCGTTACAGTCGGCGATTTTTACGGTCTGCGAAAAAGCCGATTGTCGCGCGAGAACGAGAGAGACACGTAACGACGCTCGCGACCGTGCAAAAAAAAAAAAAAAATCGGCGGAAAAAGAGTTTTGCCGACGCTCCATTGTTTTGAGAAACCGTGTATAAAAGGCCCGTAAAACGAAAATAAGACCGTCGCGGGAAAAAAAAGAAAAATAATTCAACGGACTATTATCGTCGAAAATATATAATTTTTTTATGCTTCCCCGAAGAAAACTCGCGCACTTTATTGCGCGACCCGATAATTTTTCGCGCGAATCTCGGGCGTTAAAAATAGAATTCTCCTTAGAAGCGGACTCATTACCCGCACTCGTGACCGAAGCAACAAAAACACTACATACTCACCCGTTGAAAAAGGCGGTCGAATCGTGGGCGTTCCGAAAAGCCGGAGGTGCAACACGCGACGACGAGGTGCATAAAAAGCCGATTAATTACATATCGAAAAGTCATTGACGAGGTCCGAAAAGGAGAGAGACGAGCGGAAAGATTAACCTTCGCGGCGTTTTTGCCTTTGGCTCTCGCCTCTCGCGTTTTCGTTTGCCGCCTTACGAGAGCGCGGCTTCGAGACGTTCTTTTTTTTTGCCGCAAAGGAGAGCCGTTACGAGAACCATTAACGTTACGAGCGCCGAACGATTAGAGAAAGAAGCAGGGGGAACAATTAAAGGCAGATTAAATCGAGGAGGCGGAAAAGCTCCGGGCGATATATACGCGACTCTCGAGGTGGGATTCCGGTCTGCTTCCGTAACTTTTCCTTGAAAATTGAACGTTACGCGCGTGGCTTATTTGTCGGGCGGATTCGCGCGGCGAGCTTTGGGAAGGGGAGGATAGATTTTTGTCGTTTGATTAATTTATTATGATGAATCGTTAATTTTATTTCTAAAATAAATATACATTTTACGCTTTTGTAATAACGTAGTGCCTTTTTCTCTGTTTTAGGTAAGTCCGATTTCTTTTCGAAACGCTCCACTTCCACGGTTCAATTGCGTGAGTATATTACGTAAACAGAAAGAAAATTCCTTGAAATTCCGTAAGATCAAGTTCGAAAAAACAATAAAATCTCAAAGTGCGAATTTTCATCATAAAAAAACCGAGACTCCTCGCTCCTCCATCGTAGCGCCACCTGCAAAACCGAGAACTTCTCGGAAAGCACTTCTCGCCTCTCCTGTTCTCACTTTCGTCGGCCGCGTCCGCGGTGCACATGTGCTCCCGTCGTCGAGCGCACACTGCAGCAGCGGCAGCCTTTTTATAGCCGTGTCCGACTCTCGGCCGCGAACAATATATAAAGGCCGCCGCGGCGCTTCGCGTTACGATACACATATTCCAGCCCGTCGCCCGAGACCCTGAACGAGTCGGCGCGCGAAAAAGCGGCCGCGCGCCTCTCCCCCCCACCCCGCCCGCGTTTTCCTCTCCCGCCAAGGCCGCCGGAAAAGCGAGAGGCACACCCGCGAGCGAGGCATGTACACACCGACGCGCCGTTGCTTACGTGGCGTAATTCACCGCCGAGGAGCTGCTTTTGTGTCTCGCTCTTTATGTACTTCCAGGGAGAGGAGGATTTTCGGCGCGCGGGAGGGAAAAAAAAGAATTTTGCGTCCGCGTTATCTATCATGCTAATTCTCGAGGTTTTTCGCGCGCCGAGGCTAATTAGGTATAGGCGAGATTTTTTAGCGAACGGCGAACTGCGCCGGATGAGTCAGGGTCTGATTTGCATGTACAGGATGTAACGAGTCGAGCGAGTGCGGGGCACTTTTCAAAAGAGCTCGGAGTCGCGAATGAAAAGCAAAAAAAAAAAAGAAGGAGGAGGTTCTCGGAATAAATTTCTGTTCTTGATTTATTGACAATTGCGCTTATTGTTTTGCCTTTTTGCTCAACTTTTTTTGCTGAATAAAGCCATTTTTCAAAGAGGCGGATTCGCGCGGATGCTGAAATTCGACGGGAAACGGAGCTATTTTTACAATTGCTCGAATAATTAAATTTTAATTGTACTTACCTTTTTTTTGTAACAGTTTCTAGTCACCTGATTTATGGACTGAATTAATCGCGAACCATTAGAATTTAAGATTATTCTCGCCAAATTAATTAGCGTTTCAGTACAAAGAATTTTAAGAGTTTCCATGACAAAAAAAAAAGAAACGGAAAAATACCTCCCAGAACCTTCTAGATCAGAATTAGAAAAAAACAGAAAATCACGGCGGACTCAAACCCGTGACGAAACTACACTTGTCAAAGATGATCTCGTCGATATACAAGACGCCTAAAAAAGGCGCGAAGCCTCGTAAACCACACGGAAAACTCGTGAAGCCGACGAGCGGCAATTACACCGAGCTTAACGACTCCGCCACCTGTTCATCCCGCATATCGAAAAACGCACTCCACCTTCGGGAGTAGGGAGCACAGCGCGAAAAGGAGGGCGGATAAGGACGGTTAAAAAAAAGAGTCGGCGGCGGCGGCGGCTGCAGCCGGCAATTTTACAGGCGAGTAAGCGACGTAAATCAAGGCGCCTCGAAAACCAGATCGTCGCGGGGGGAACACGGCAGGTGCTTCCGCGTTTTGTCTCGTTTTCATTCTCAAGGTCGGCCGCGGACGCAGGCCTTCTCTCTCTCTCTCTCTCTCTCTCTCTCTCTCTCTCTGGTTTCCCCCTCCAGCGGCGCTACCGAATTTACGGTGCTTTTACGAGCAACAGGTCAAGCGTCTTCGAGACGCCGGTGTGACTTCGCACGCTGTAAATAATGTCGAGTCGCGCTCGGAGAATCGGCGTTTGGCAACGCTGGATGGACGTCGTTACGGCGATTTATTCGGTAATGGATTTGGGATCGGATTGGAGGGAGACACTAATTGGTTCTGTTTGCGGGGGAAAGATTGATTTGGAAGTAATGCGAAGGTATCTGGGGAGTAATAATTATCAATAATTATAGTTGCGCGAGTAATAATACGGGAGTTTTTAGGCCGCGTAGAAAAATTTGTGTTGGAACAGATCTATTATTGGAAGTCAGTTTTTAGCACTCGAGTCTATTTTTGCAAGATATGATTTACACACATTTCTTTCAACATAGTCTTCAGAATCTTTAAATGTAGAGTCGATTTTTCACCATCAGGATATATCAAGCAATAAATAGACCTTTACATACGTTATAGATTATTGTACACTAAAAATATTTGCAAATCACCCGAATTCTTAATCGGTCAACTGTTGGCATCAAAACAGGCGGCAGCGAATACATTAGAGAATTACCAAATCACGTTTCCGGGAATTTGTTTCTTTTTTTTTTTCTTTCTTCGAATCATCTAACCCGTTAAATAACTATACGTATACGCTTACGAGAAGACCCAGAAATCTCCCGGATTCAATCAGCTGTAGTTCCGGAATTCCATCCAAGTGGGTCATTCTCGTTAAAATTGATTTACCCCACTCGTAAAATCCGCGCGAGATGTTCCAATTTTCAATAACGCGCGGCCACGCACAAAATTTCGTCATCCCGAGAAGACGGCGGTCGTGACTCTCGACCGCTGACCGATAACCGAGGCCCCCCCCGAAAAAGTGCAACGTCCTTTTGCACCCAACTCAAAAATCCATAAATCTCCATCTCCTTCGGCTATGCCTCCTCCGGGCCCGTAAATCCCCCCCGGCATTTTCCTTCGGCTCTCTTTCACTCGGTGACTCAGCTTGAGACGCGTGCGGCAGAGAGAGAGAGAGAGAAAAAAAACAAAACTCTCGCAGCTGTTCCGCAGAGGATTTCCATGGGTCAGTCACCCCTCTTTCCAGGGATCGCTTCATCGACAGCCGAACGCGGGTATCCTCCCTCGCTCTTTCTCTCTCTCTCTCCCGTGTTCGTCTCTCGGTGTGTGTTTCCGTTAGGAAACTATGAAATCTGGCTCCGCGCGCCGCTCGAGAAAGAGAGTTCCGAGGCGGATTAGGTTTCGTCGACTGCACCCTTTCTGGGGGGCTCTCGAAACAATCGAGTCGAAAAACGGGGCCGTTTCTCCGGGTGACGTGAGAGAGTTTTTATCGTCGCCGGTGCATTTCGAGTGCATTATGTGCACACGGCGGAGGAGCGTGGAATTTTCTGGTGCGCGCGCGGCGCGTTTTCAGATTTCAAGGACAGCCGAGTTTTTGTAACGCGGCGCGGCGCGGATCGACCAATTTGGACCTCTGGCTCGACGCGTCGAGATTTTCTTTTTTCGCTGTGTATACGCGGAGTGGCTCGTAATTACGTTGGAAAACTGGTTTGCGGATAAAACCGCGTGCTTTATCAACGTGTCCGCTTTAGTGGCTACTTAAGACGCCGAATCAAAAATGCAAAAGCGTCCGCGAGAGATCCATGGCTGGGGTCATTTTCCGCTTTCATTACCATGTATTTTTTGCCCACGGAGTATATATATTTATTGAAATCGCGCCGATTGTAAATTAAAATTCCCTTTGAATACCGTCCCATTTTGAACACCGGTTTCTACATAAGCGATTCAAAAAGCCACCGAGTCCGTTCTCGGTTTCACTCCCAAAACTTCCCAAAGTGTCTCCTCAAACTCTCGCAAATCCCAAATCTGCGCGTCGAGTCGTGTGCAGCGCTTGAAAAAAAAAACGTCGTTTTGTCTCTCCGAACAAAGCCTTCCTCTCCTCCTCGACTATCAGGCTAACGAGGCTGCCCGAAAATTTGCATGCGCCCGAGAGAGCGATCAAACGAGAGAGAGTCGGCCCTCATTGTCGCGGCGCGCGGCTTCGATTTTCGAGGCGGCGCACAAAAGCCGGCAGAGAGAGAGAGAGAGAATGAAATCGGGGGAAGGCCGCGCTCTCTGTATTTTTCTCCGTTCCCAAGAGCCGCGACGGCGGTGGCGGCGGCGGCGGCGGCGACCTAAGCTCTCGCGAGAGAGAGAGAGAGAGAGAGGCTAAAAGCCACTTTGTTATGTTGATCGCGGAGTTTGCCGCAAAACCGAGGAGCGCGTGAGAATCGCCGCGGGGAATTTGCATGCGCGAGCGCGGGGCACAAGGGAATTGTGAGAGAGATTAGAAAAAGAGAGAGAGAGAGAGAGAGAGAGAGGAAGAATGGGAGGCGAAGCCGCGGAGCACGACGAGAAACGAGTCCTCTCTCTCTCTCTCTCTTTCTGCTTTGCTTACTTCCTTCCTCCGACCGTTGCGACGCTCCGGAGAAAACGGGGATTCGAGGTAAAGCCCTTTAGTTTATAAAACCACGATGTTTCATTAGTTTATCAAAAAATTTCTCTGTATTTCACGTAGACGTTCGAACAGGTTTCTATTTTCGGTGTGTGCGAGATTTTTGTGCCGCCAAGAGCCGAAAGAGAATCCGCCTGCGAAAATTCCCAGGTCCTTGCCGCGCGACCGCAAAATTACTCTATTATTACAAACGCGTCGAGAGCCCCGAGTTGCTCGCGGACATAATTGAGCGGAAGCTCGTAAATGACTGAGTCTCTCTCTCGTTTTTCTCTGTTTTTCTCTCTTTATACTCCGACGGAATCGCCGGGATTTACTTAATCCAACCCGAAATTACGACCCTCCGCCTCTCTCTCTCTCTCTCGAATACTCTGCACGCAATTTATTCCTTCTGGCTAAAATCCTTGTTTTCTGTTAATTTCATTTAGACGATTACATCAACTTTTTAAGTAGATTAGCAAAATCAAGCGCACTGCGCGCGCACTATGTCGATCACCACCATTGTTAGGGCATACATGGGGGCCTTAAAATGCCTGGCCCGACGCCTTAAAATAAACTTGTGGCCCTTCAAAGGCAGTCTACATATTGTTATCAGTCTTTTATATATATTTATTCTACAACTTACAACAATGTAACATAGTATTAAACTTTTCAATGGGTCCATAAGTTACAAAAAATATTTTAGTTCTATAAAAGAACAAAATTTTAAAGTTAATATCATAATGATAGAACAAACTACATACATTCATAATAAAATACATTTATTAATTATGAAATAATGGCAATAATCGCACTCGCTAAACTTACAAGATGGTTCAAGACTAAAGAGAATGAGTAGATTTAAATATTTTACCCATTTTACATTTAAAACAAAAGTCAATACGTGCATTTAAACCAAAATTTGAATCAAATTTATGAAAAAGTTAAATTAAATTTACTTATTCTCTTCAGAATCTTGAACTACCTTGTAAGTTCAACTAGTGCCATTGTTGGTTCATTTCCATGGAATCTATTTCACTCGTTGCCTCTTTGGAGTCTTGACTCCTCTTAGAAGTTGTACGAGTGGTATTTTTGGCTCATCTTCATAAACAATTATAGACTCCATACCTTTGCACAAAATAGCACTGGAGCACCTAAAACTGAAACTTTAATTAAACATTTTACATTTAAGACAGAAAGAAAGTTGGTTGCAAACTTGGTTTGAAGGATTCCTTGAATACCTGTAAAATAAAGTAATTTATTATATTAAAATCTAACAAATTTCAATAAAAAAATTTAGATTAAGCTTTTAAGTTAAATTTCAGTATAAATTTTTAGGTTAATTTTCAAAATATAATTTCAACTTACCTTACTTAAAGTAATTGCAGGTACTTCTTGTGTAATCTTCAGCAATTCAATCTTTTTAATAATTTTTTTATTAGATGAGTCAATAACACACGTCGATTTAAATTCAATAGCGCTTGCTCTTTTTGTCGTGAAGGATTGTAGTACCATCTACATCTGTTAATACCGCTACACGAATATAAAACTTTTTATATTTAAAAACAAAATAATTAACCTGAATAACTAAAACCTGTCATTTATTTTTGTAAGCCAAAAAACCTTATTTAAGTTAATTCTATTTATTTAATTATTTAATTTATCATTTTTATTCCATTAAATATAAAATCTAAATTAGCGACTTTGGTCCGAGAGCCAAAATTCGCGCCTTTTATCCGGGAGTCAATCACAATCAAATCTATAGAGACTTCACCTTTTCCAGTCATCACTTTTTTAAGAGGATTTTTATTTTCAAAATTTACGCTTATCACAGCCATCTATTGCGTTCCCAAAAAAAAAAAAAAAAAAAAAAAAGTTCACCCTTCAGCCTGACTTCTCTATATAATACTCCAAACAACTACCCACTCGTAAAACAACTCTCAGTCCCGACTCCTAAATATACCTCCTCTTTTCGGCTTCTCCGAAGAGCCAGCGGTGCAGGTGACTCTGTTATAACCTTGCTGCTGCCCCGGCAAAGCCAGAAGCCCGGCCCCGGCTTCTGCGCGCGAAAATAGCAGCCGCCCTAAACAAAAGCCGCGGGCAAAAAAAGGGCCTCCGAGAGCAGAGAGCGCTCCTTTCCTGCGGAAGTCGCCGAGATAGGAGAGCGCGCCATATGCAGCAGCGGGCGCGCGAGACACACACGTATATCCCCGCGCCTCTCGGGAGGCTTATTTCGGAGCCGGGTGCCTCGACTCGCGACTTCCGGAATATGCGTGTCTTCGGTTTTTCGCTTTAAACGCGAGAGAGAGAGAGAGAGAGAGAGAGGAGAAGCTCTCCTTTCGCCGCGCGCCGGCCCCTGGATGTGGTCAGGGCGCTAATGTTCGCTCGAAAGCGGGACAATGGGAGCGCGCCCCGATATAAGCTGGGAACAGGTGGCTCTCCGGGGCGGAGAGACGAGAGCTAAAAGTTAGGCGAATCGCTGCTCTGCTTTTTTTGCCTTCTTTGGCCGGCAGTATTTTTTTTTTTTTTTTTTTTTTTTTTTTTTTGGACGGATTAACTATGGGAAAAAGGTTCGGAGAAGCGATCTTGGCCTTTTTTACGAGGGTGGGGAAGGGAAGGTTGGGGTTTGGCTGTTGGGTAAGAGTTTGATAAGGCTTGACAAAAGTGTTCTTTAAACATCCGATTGCGTTCTCAAGGCGAGGAGAGACGGGAAATGTGCGCTAAAAGCTCCAATAGAAATTTTGGACGCGTAAACAAATATTTAAATGAGAGTAAAGTAACAAGTTTATGGCTGCTAAACTAACCAGTTAACTACCGTAGATTAGACGAGGTTCAAAAATAGAATTTAGATTAAGTTTGACATAAGCGGGCGCCCACATGATTGTTGCGAATTTTCTGCTTTCAAAACATTGCGTATATTACCACGCTTACGAATTTTTAAACCGCATATATACACGTCCCTTTCAGCAATTCGTCAAAATAACCTTTCGAAAGCCGTATATACACACTTCAAATCTGATTTTCACTCCTCCAATATACGTATTCCGAGCCTCTCCCACACGAAATTTCCCGCGCCGTATTCCTAATAATCCGGCGGGGGGGAATATAATATGAAAAGGCAGCCCGCGGCGCTGCTTCTTCCCCCGCGAGAAATCGTAAACGAGCGGACGAGATAATGCCCCTCTCTCTCTTTCTCTCTCTCGTACCTGCTCGATGGCGGATAGAGATAGCCGCGACCGCCGCCGCGGCGTATATAGAGTGCAAAGCGGCCCCGCGGGAGGAGGGGGGGGGGAACACGAAAAAATAGACCGAAAGAGAGAGCCCCGTGTGTTCGTGCTCGTGTAGCGCGACGCGCCGCGGAGAAGAGGGCCGCGCCGCCGAGTCGAGGAGGAGGAAAGTAAAAAGAGAACGGGAAACGAGGCGAAAGAGATACCGAGGCCCCGATTACGCTCGCGGCTGCAGGGGAATAAGAGGCAGGTGCCGAAAGAGGCCCTTTTCGGGAATTTTCGTTTTGTATAACGAGCGGAGTTTGGGGGGGAGCGACAAACTGTGCTTGCATGTACTTTGCGTGTATTAACGTTGTTTTTCTCCTTTCTGTTTCAGGTGAGTCTCTCGCGCTTGTACATCTGAAAATAGTCAGTTTTCGAGAGGCGAACACGCGTGAGTATATTACGTAAAGGGAAAAGCTCTCCCGCTCTCTATTTTAAACGCAATATCTTTCGTCGCAGGTCTTCGAGACACGATTCTCGACTACCTCCGAAGGCAAAACCTTCTGTAATACAATTCGAAACACCCCAGCAATCATACTCGACCGGTCGCATTCCGGAAACTTTCCCCCAAAATCCTTTTTCCAGAAAATCCTTCCAAAGGCAGCCTCGATAATCCTCCTCGGCTCCGCGAGCGTAACCGGGTCGGCGTACAGGCCGAGGAGAAGGCACGAGCAGCCTCGCAGAGGCGCTCGGGAGAAGCTCGCCGCCGCCGCCGCCGCGCGCTTGGCCGAGAAAGAGAGAGGAAGAGCGAACTGGAAACTTCACTTTTTGTTCGCACTCCGGCCCTCTCTCTCTCTCTCTCTCTCGGGCGACTTGTCCGCGCGCGCGGCTAGAAGTCAGCCGAGGAGGCCTTGATGCGTGGCGAAGGCCTCGCAATGCTCAACGAAGCTTCACGCGACTCTGTAATCGTGTCCGGTGTGCCTGCCTGCCCCCCCCCCCTCCCCCATCCTACTTCTCCTCCTCCCCCGAGTCTAGTTGCCTCCTCCCGGTCGCGGATTTTCAGTGCCGCGCCGCGTGCACGTGTCGACTAGTATTTTATTGCTCTCGGCGGCGGAGCTCTCCGGCACATAATGCGGATTCGAGCTAATTAGCCGCGGGAGCTTCTCACGGGGTGTATATATATATGATGGTTCTGCGCGAGCGCGAGGTACTTAGGCAAATTTTTGCTAATTATTCCTTTCTTTGGAATAGAGTTATTACCCCGGCCGGCGGCTGCGGCTGGTTTCGCGCGATTTTTAGATAAAACCGCGCGCCGTGTGCAAGGTTTACTTTTTCACGTTGTATATAGGAGAGGTGAACTTGAATTTTTTTACGCCGAGTTCCCACGTGAGGCGACTTCTTTTTTTTTCTTCTTTTTTTTTTATCTTCTCGTTCCTCGCCGGATTCATGACTTTTCGTGTAATTAAGCAGCGTTGCCTGGTTGGTTTATATAAAATTTTAATCGCGAGCAGCTTCCTTTGTAAAAGTATACTCGTGTATATTACGTTTATTGTGCGGCTGCTGCGATCAATCAAAGTGTACGTTGTAAACTTCTCGTATTATTCTCGCGCATTGAGAAGAAACTATATTAAATTAAAAGGTATAGCTACAGTCTGATATGGGAATGGTAGTTAATAAGACAAAATAGTGTCAGTGAACCTGTTCACCTCACTGACACTGTATACCATCTCCAAAGGTGTCAGAAACTACACTGAGAGAATTTTTCGTTATAAATTACCGTAAAATTCGCTACAATCGTGGGACGTGGCGATTTTGTAGGGAA
>JAWWML010024011.1:0-15564 GCA_035047165.1 Ormyrus rosae
GTTTGATTACAGAGCGATTTCGTAATCGATTTTTTACCAAGTGGTTTATGATTACATCCAGTGAATAACCCCTCGGTACGTACGTACTTCTCCGTAACTACTTTACCGTACTACGCAAAACTGGTTTGCGGGAAAAATGAGAAATTAGCGGGAAATATGAAAAATTAGCGGGAAACATGAGAAATTTTTTCCAAAAATTTTCAAAAATTTCAAAATTTTCAAAACTTTTCAGAATGCGAAGTTGTTTCGACCCCACTTTTCAGAACCAAAAAGTGGTCTTTGCGGTCGAGAGTGGAATAAAATACTATATGCAACATGAAGCAAAAGTAGATTTTTCCCGCGGGTGAGTTTACTACCCGAACGAGAATATGTTTCGCAAGGGTGCGTTTACTGCCCGAGCGAAGCGAGACAAAAATACTTTGGCTCTTTGTTGCATAATGTACTATTGTTGTATTTTGTTTCTTTTTAATCGTCTTCCATATTATAACTTTAATAAAAAAAACATGTTTTTAAGGTATTTGTAGTTATTTAATGAAGATTTGTATCTTATTAACAAGGAGAGTCCGCAACCTTTGGATCAAGGATTTTCTTGTAATTTCGGGATATGTTTTTTAATGATAAGGTGGTCCTTCCCTAGGCCGTATCGAGTTAGGCGGACACGCAACTACGGAGCAATAAACTGCGTTCAACTCGCTAGTGCTCAAAGAATATTTGGTAGAATATTCCCAAAAAATTCTGAGAGATTTTTCAAGTCTTCTAGATTCCTAACTCTATTGTTAAAAATAAAAACAGTGTTTTCGTTTTCCTGAAAAAATTATAAACTATAAGAAAAAACTTAAAAAGAAAAAAGTCTGTTATGAATTTTCGAAATTCGAAATTTTTTTGATACAACATTGTTTGTTTAAATTTTGTGCATAAATGTGTATTTAAAATTTCAGATCTTAATATTTTAGAGAAAAAAATTTAGGAAATAATCTTGTGAAATAAAATCGCGCGGCGGCACGAATTTTTGATGTTTTTTTTACGTTTTGGTTATTAACTTTTAAAAACGTTTGACGACCTTGGAGCCCTAAGGTACGTGCAATTTCTTTCTATGTAATTTCTCACATATGACGGGTAAAATAATTTCTTCCCATGTATTTCCCTATTAATAGTAAATTATTAGACTTCTCTTTTAAAAATAACATAGAAAGAAATTGCACACACCAATGAAAGTACAACCAAATGAAAGATAATTTAATTTCGAATCAGTTAGCACCTTAGGACCCCAAGGTCGTCAAACGTTTTTAAAAGTTATTAACCAAACCGTAAAAAAAGCATTAAAAATTTGACAAAAAATTCGTGTCGCCGCGCGATTTTATTTCACAAAATTATTTCCTAAATTTTTTCTATAAAATATTAAGATCTGAAATTTTAAACACACATTTATAAGATGTAAACAAACAATGTTGTATTAAAAAAATTTCGAATTTCGAAAATTCATAAAAGACTTTTTTCTTTTGAAGTTTTTTTTAGTTTATAATTTTTTCAGGAAAACAAAAACTGTTTTTACTTTTAATAATAAAGACAGGAATCTAAAAGACTTGAAGAATCTCCCAGAATTTTTTGAGAATATTCTACCAAATATTCTTTGAGCACTAGCGAGTTGAACGCAGTTTGGTGCTCCGTAGTTCCGTGCCCCCCTAACTTGATATGGCCTAGGAAAGGGCCACCTTAAGACAAGATAAACGGCTTATGAAAAACTTAATTTTTAGAAAGTCTTCAGTCGAAAGCTAATTATTTATTAAAAACGCGTGCGCTGCTCAAATAAAAACTCAAATGATTTTTCCTCCTGACAATGCAGAAACGATGACGTTGAATTGAATTCATGAAACTGCAAAACTGGCTGACATTTCCGGCTGTGCCCATCGGCGACTTGGGTTGGAAACATCGTGAGAGGAAAATGCTCCTTTGGTCTTTTTTTGCCCAATACTTCCTACTTTGCGTGCCTTTGTTTCCTGGGAGCCTTCATTGAAGTTATCATAAGTGCACGTCGGGGAAGGCAAAAAATGGGAAAAAGGCTGCATGAGAGAAATGATAATTGATTGGAAATTATTTAATGACGAGCGCGGTTTCACTTTTTGTAACCCTAGGCGGCGGTTATAGTGTTACTGAAAATTATATGTCTTTTACTCTATTGCCCGTTCTCACATAATTACGAGGTTAATCTTGAAGAATTATATAATACTAATTTTGCTGCGTATTTTTTCCTTGTTTATGTCTCAAAGATATAACGAATTTCCATGGTAAATGTAAAAATATTTGACCGTTACTTTATAATGTAACTTTAAGGCGTCTTCGGCGTTTGGAGTTGTATCAAATGAAAGGTAACTTAACCTTTTAGCTGCGGGGATGGTCGATATATCGACCAGCAGTCAGGTCGGGGACTCTACTTGAGGTATCCAGTGATTATATGGGTAAATTTTGCATTTTATAGGAGGTCGATTTGTACTGAAATTTCCCCGCAGCTAAAAGGTTAAATAAATACTTTTCTTGAAAATATAAACGATTAAACAAGTTAGTGTCTAGAATAGTATGCAGAATTCAAAATAACATCGAATAAACATATTTCGAAAAGTTAAGCTAATTTAAGAAGGTAATTTCTTAAGGGGGTATTATACCGAAAAAATTTCAAAAAATTGAAAATTTTTTTATTACATATTTTAATTTTATGTTATAATTTGTAACAAAATAAATTTTTATGCACAAATTTTAGATTTTTTGAAATAATTTCTAAAAATGTTATAATTTATTAATAAATATTATCAGAACAATATATAAATGTATAAAGATTTTTAAAAATGGGTTTTATTACTATAAAATAAATTTTAATACAAAAATTTTAAATGTAAAGTTTTAAATATAGCGTGCGAATCGCGCTTGAGTCGTGTCGCCACGGTCGCCGTAGCTACTTTTTGACAACCGATTGCTTTTAGTAAGTGCTACATGTATATTGAGGTTAACCGTGTTTGTTTATCCTATAATAAAGTAAGGTGTAGAATTTTCAAGGATCGTGAAGGAAAATAACCCTGGACACAATAGTGCAAAGTTTCAAAGCAGGTAAATTTAAAAGTTCCATTATCACTTCAAGCTGTCAAGCGAAAAAAAGAACTTTCATTTTTCTGTTTCAGGTCCTATTTAGTCGCGATTTTGAATCGCTTTTTTATATAGTGTTGGTTTTAAATGCTATTTTAAAAGTGCAATTGGTGCAATAAGTGCTGTTACATTTATGTAATTCTAAGCCCTATGCCAGCATTGTATGATACTACAGACATTATGTTGCTTTTAAAATCATGCGCATGGACCACTACAAGCTTCCACTTATCGAATAGAGTCGCTTCCACTTATTGAAGAGAGAATTATAATACAGATATTAATTAATGCTTCAATGACAGGATTCGACAAAGAGATCATAGAGTTAGTTTATTTTCATGACATTCGAGTACGATAAGAAGAACTTAATCATCTTTGTTGACTTTCAAGAAAACTAGTGGTAATTATAGTTTAAAAATTGTGTTGATACGAGTGAACATTTTTAGAAGAAAACAAGTTCTATTATTGTTGTTTCTTGAAAACTTTAGTTTGTTGGAGTTTGGCGTAAGCCAAAGACTGAACCGATAGATGGATTGTCATCTATAGGGCTTAAAATTTTTGTTTTTTATCTCTTTCCAGACTGAAGCTGGTTTTAAGTTGAAATATTTTGACTGACTATTTTTAAGTTAAGAAAAATTGAGAAAATTCATGAAATTTGTTAAAATGAATCCATTTTTTTCAGTTTTTCCTAATTGAAAAATAATAAACCAAAATATTTCAACTTAAAAATAGCCTCAGTCTGGAATGATATAAAAAAACAAAGATTTTAAGCCTTGTTGTTTGATGAAAATCCATCTATCGGTTCAGTCTGGGGCTTACGCCAAAGCAAAAAATTTGAGATAGCTATATCTCTGAATCAAGTGGGCCTACAGTTTGGGCTCATTTGATCACAATAAACTATATTTTTAATACATATTTTTTTATAACTCTTAATACTAAGGATTTTTTGTTTCAGGTGTTTTTTTAAAGGCAAACGATGGGTATAATACCTCCTAAAATAATATATATCGATTAATATATATCAATTAGATCAGATAATATCGAAAAGCATCCTAAGGTGCTCATATTCCGCAAACGGGACTAAGGCCCCGGAGCTTGCAAGTGTTGAGTGTTACTCACAATTATGAAAACGTGATTTTAGTTTGCTAACTTTGATTACTCAGATAAACTTTAAAAGTAATTAATTATTATTTTCATTGACGTGTTTAAATGTATGTGTATATATATATATAGTTCGATGACTTCTTAAATAACTCAAACACTTTCAAGTTCTAGTGACCAAATTAACAATAATGTATTCCTTGTAAACACAGGAAGAATTTACCTTTCGGCCATTCAAATATTTAGGTAGCCTCCAAGCTCGAACCAGGAAACAAATACTTTCCTATATGTATTCAGCAATTAGTTCCATCCTTGTACAGCTTACCTTTACTGCCGAGCGCTATCGAAATCCATTTCAAAAAGACAAGTTTTAAAGGCACTCGCTTATCGATCAAAGGTTTCTCGAAACACCGGTTCCGGTTCCATTTCTTGCAGCGCTTCTTCCGCGAATTGCGCAGATATAATCGACACGCGTGTTAAATATTTGCGCACCTCTCGAATATTGCTGACCTTCCGATCGAAACATCGCGATTAATAACCATCACCGATTACTTGAGTTTCATCAACAAAAGGGCGATGTAGCATCACGTTGTTCCGGTGCGCTTAACTGTTTCTCAATATCGAGTAATGAGTTCTCTTTCACGCATATCGATAGGACGATGACGCAGCGAATAGGCAACACATAATCAGGAGATGAGCGAACCTTGACGCACGTAGTGCGAGTGAGAAGCGTCACTAATAACTCGACCTGGGATGTCTTGCCCGTTCAGTTCGATTGAAAAACTGCATTTACGTGTTAGTCATTGCGTAAACTCGGTTTTGTTTCAGCTATGATGTACACTAGACGCTATAATTTTAATTTTACTATTTAAGATTCTAAGAATTTATTTGCTCATTCCGTTATATAAATTTTTTCCGATATTTTATAGTATTATCTCTATGAAAACGATCTCTATGACAACTGTATAATTTGTTGCAATTGTTTATCGATAAAAACTGTTATTATTACTAATTCGTTTTGTCTTAACTTTGTAACGTTCTTGGTTTACTGTAGTATTCTATCAATAACGGTAAGTGGTAAATGATAGGTTTGAAAAATTGAAGTTTATTTTTAAACTGGACGCAAAGGAGCAGTTTGTTGAATAGAAAAAGTTAATGAATTAATATATTAAAATTAAACGTTCCATTACTATTTTTAGTTGCGCGAAATCGGCCTTTGCGATTGGAGTTTCCAAAATTCTGTATTTAGGACTTAAATATTCCAATAACAAAGTTTTTATTTAATTTTTGTTTGCTGCTCGTTAAATTCTAAAATGGAGATAGAAAAATAAAATAATAATACACTAGGGGGGCTCCACCCGCGCGCGCCAACCCCCCATACGTTTACTTTACATTTGAATCAAAATTTATATTTGAATATAAAAAGATCGTTAATTAGGGCTGTACGGTAATTGGAGCTGTTCGGTAATTGGGACTGTTCGATAATTGGGACTCTTCGGGAGGGGGGAAGGGGGGGTGGCTGAATTCATGGCGGCGGCGGCGGCGATATATTTTTATAATATAGAGAAAAATAAATAATTAATTAAATAAAGGATAGTTTGAAATCGATTGTTTTTAATGAATTTCAGAGATAATATTGGAACGATAAATTAGTTAGGAGGAAGCTAAGTGCCAATGAATTGGCAGCGGTTTTTAAATTGCTAATACAGAATAATGAAATAATGGAAAAAACGAACGTTTACCGTTAGTTAATTACCACATTTACAATTACCACATTACAATTTTTAATAATTTTCTAAATTGCTAAGCTAAAATTAGATAAATCAATACATCAGAAATAGCAGATTTTATTTAGATAATTTAAATTCTTTTTTATCCTTACATGCATCTTCTCATGTTTTTATCATGTTCAAAAGTAGATTTAGAGATTTCCTTATTTTGTAACCTATTATTTTACAACACGATGATATAAATACATAATATGTAACAGTGTCATTTTTCAAATATTTCTTTACAAAATCATATATATTTCTACTTTTCATTTTTAATATATAAAGAAAATGTATTACAGGACCACTTGCAACGCTTATTGCTGTTAAAAAAGTCTTTTCCTTTTTTTTAATTTCATTGTAGGAAAGCTTTAATTGGCTTCTGGATTGATTTCTCTTCCACATATATCGATGGGGCGATGACGCCACGAATAGTCCAAAGATAATCAGGAGGTGAGCGAGCCTTGATATACGTTATGCGAGTGAGAAGCGCCATTAATAGCTCGACTTGGGATTCCTTGTCCATTCAATCCGAGTGAAAAACTGCATTTACATGTTAGTCGTTGCGTAACCTCGGATATGTTTCGGCTACTATATTAAACGCTTTAATTTTGTTCTCTTTGTATAAAATTATAAGAATTTATTTGTCTTTTCCGTTGTACGAAGTTTTTTCAACATTTTTTAGTATTATCTGTATGAAAACGCGTAGATAGCTATATAAGCCGCTATTCAAGATACAATTGTTTATGACTCGATAAAAACGGTTATTATTGCTGATTCGTTTTGTCTTAACAAATGTAGCATCTGGTTAAGGTCAGATAAGTTTGTGTTAAAACCGGAAGTAAAGATATCTTGTATTAATCTACACGTATGTATATATTTGATCTGTTTCATATAAAGACAAAGTATACATTCCTACATTGATTAGACATACGTGTATCGCCAATCTTTTTGAAGACCAATTCCTTTAAGGATAAAGTGAAGTGAAAATATATAAGTGAAAATGAGGAATTCGGCATATATTTTTTCGTTTTTTTTTATTTACTACAATATTCTATCAAATAACGGTAAGTGGCAAATCATATTTTGCAAATCTACATTGTAGATTTCTTAAATGTTGTTCGGATCTTGAATGTGATTCGGAACCATGAAAGTTATAATAAGTTAGTTATGATGTAATTGTATGAATTTAAATATATCAATTTTAAAAATGGACATATTTATAATAAGTAGTTTACATTTAAATATATTATAAACTCATTAATATCGAAAAACTCCTAACGTCTGTTTTTTACACAAACTAATCCAGCGACTCAGAATTTCAAAAACCGCAACCTTTCTCCATAAGCATGCTCATTTTTGCGCTTTATTATGTTTGTGCTCCAACGCGAACCTACGTATCCTTTGCTTTTTCAGTAATTCTAGCAATTCTCGGCGGTCGTGAAACTCAGCCCAACGAATTCAAGTACATCGTGTCTATTCAAAACTCCAGCGAGCACCTTTGCGGCGGCGCTTTGCTCTCGAATCAGCATGTCCTGACCGCAGCGCATTGCGTCATCATGGACGACAACAGCTTTCGAGAGTTTCCCCTGACAGTTATCGCCGGAGTAAACGACCTGCACGCTGATCCCAAGACGAAGGTTGTCGTCGAGGTCGAGAGGATCTACGTCAGCCCTATGTACAACCAGTCGCATTGGTTCCACATCCTGCCTGAGTACGATGTGGCTGTATTGAAGGTAGGGAAGTGTGTGGGAAATTGGAATATTATACTTGGAGCTGTGTGGTTTGGAGGACTGAAGCTTATTTTTTACTTTAAACAAATTAATAAATATTAAAATTAAAAGTTCCATTTCTGATTTTAGTTGAAAAACAAGTTGGATATTGCAAAGAATCCTGGATTGGGTCTGATAGAATTACCAAGCAAGAATATCGAAACAGGAGAGTACAATTCTTTTACGCACAAAATAACTCAACTCGCCGGGTTTGGATACGATTACTTAGAACAACGTAATACCAGTGATGACCAATTTGATTATTTCGGTAACCGCACCGGACTGTTACGCAAAGCAAAAGTCTACGTTTTCAACAATTCCGAATACAACGCAGTCTTTCTGCCGGCAGTTCAAGATAACCAATTCACTGCAATTGTAGTAGAACATGATAGGACAACTCCTCAGGGTGGATGCAACGTAAGTTGAAAGAAACAGTTGAGTTCTACAAAAACTAAAGCTCATTTTTTTTAACAGGGTGATAGCGGTAGTCCGCTAGTCTACGAAAATTCCGTAATTGGAATTTTTAGCGGCAATGCGCCAGGATGCAACGATAATAGAATCGCAACATTCTACACGAAGGTTTCGCCGTATATAACGTTTATTAAGGAGTGTTTGAGTGATCTTACGGAAGGAAAACGCGTTGCTACTCTCAAAAAGGATTCGAATATATAGATGCAGAGAGTTTTCATCTGAGCATTGTGAATAGTTACCATAAATTATTTATCTACATTCATAAAGATATTAATTACATTTTGTATAGAATGAAAAACAATAAAGAAATTAACAAAAATTGTAGTTTGCGTAGTTAATTCATTCTAGCAATATGTTTTTAGTTGTGTTTAAATGTGTTTCAAGAATCTTTTTTTTTACAATGTTTTCGCAGAATCACGCTTAATTGTATGCACAATAGTTGCTTTGATTGCATAATTCATACATTATGCATCCGATTCATCCGTCTTTCGAGAAAAACCCGCGCAGTGCATAAATCAGCGTTTGATATTCAATACTTCTATGGCTAAATAGATACTCGCCAGTTAAGTGTCAGCAAGTAAGCACGCAAACTGCGGTTTGTTCGTTCTATTGACAATGCAATTCGGTACGAATTTTTAAAATCTTTTTAACATACATTCGTGATATAAAGTGCATAAAATGAAGTGTGTAGCCTTCTTCGGGTTATCAATTCTCCTTTTTGTCAAGAATGGTGAGTTCAGACTTTTTTCTGGTAAATAAACGTTTACATTGCTCTGCTTTTTAAAGTGATAGCTGCAGGTTTAGAATCGGCATCTCTCATCGGTGGCAGAGAAACAGAAATTCACGAAATAAAGTACTTGGTGTCCTTACAATACGATGGCGAACATTTTTGCGGAGGCAGTATAATTGGCGATAGGTACATTCTTACTGCTGCACATTGCATCATCAACGATGAAAATGAATTTGACAATAGGACGATTACTGTTGTGGCTGGGACGAATGATTTGAACGATGAGGATTTAGAGCCTTTTGAAATTAATGTTCAAAAAGTATATATTCCTAATCATTATAATGACGTTGACTGGACAACATCAATGCCCCGTGGTGACATAGCAGTATTAAAGGTTAGAAAATTGGTTTTGAATTTTTAAGTATTGAATGAATATCTCAACATCTAAAATTACTATTTCATCTTATTGAAGTTTTAGATAATTTTCAAATTTTTTCATGAAGTAAAATTAAAAGTAATTGTGAGAGTTTTTATGACTGACACATTTCAAGAATCGGTTTATAAATTATTTTTTATAATTTTAGTTAAATCAAAGCCTGGACTTGAGACACAATAACGATTTAATGAAATTAAAATTACCAAGAGCGAATAAGCGCTACAAGAGTAATTACAAAACTTATGAGGGTGATAAAGTAGTAATTTCTGGATTCGGATGGGACAAAGTAACGATAAAAAAAAACAAAAACCACACAGAATACGAAGTTGGATCTTCGACAGATAGAATGTACAGAGCAACTGCAAAAGTAATTAGCAATTCGGAATGCCAGGAATATTATCCGAAATCCGTTCACAAACATGAATTGTGTGCCAGAATAATTGAGCACGACGACAATACGCCTCAAGGAGTCTGTAGAGTAAGTATTGCATTTCGCTTTCAGTTTAGAGAGATGCTGTCTCCAACTACTAACGAGATTTATTATAATTCACAGGGCGATAGCGGAGGTCCTCTGGTTTACAAGTCAAATACAATTATTGGAGTAGTCAGCGGTGTTTCATTGGGATGCAACGAAAACAATGAGCCCGGAATATATTGCAGGGTGTCCTCTTACATAACTTTCATCAAAAATGCTCTGAAAAATCTAACCGAAAATATGCGTGTCAAGGAATTTCAATAAATAAAAAATTGAATTATATCTATTGTTAAAGTCATTACGACAAGTTTCTAGTATTTAAGTACACGTGCGTGCTTGTAATTTTGTATCACTCACGGATAATTTATCTTCAAATAACGGATGTATTGCCAACATTAACATCAAGGTTAATTTCAATAATTAAATTAATAGTATCTATTTTTACGAGATTCAATTATTACATAATTTATCGATTTAAATAAATTTAACTATCCATTAGAACTGTTGACCCATTAAACTTGTTTTTACATTCTGAAAGCAAGTTCACTTTCAAATGATAATATAAGTATAATATGCTTCCTGTAAAAAATCAATAAAATCGAGCAAATACGAAAGTTGAGTATTTCGTATTTGTCTTCCTAATCTATGACGTTTATTTGCTGTAGTAAGATTGTCATTGAAAATTATAACTTTTCTGTCGAATGTGTTCTGTCGAATCAAATCAACTTCGTTTGGTTTCATATTAAAAGTTCATTTGGAATAATTAAATGTTTATTTACTGATAACAAGATAATGATTACAAATTTTATTTTATTTTATTTTATTTGCGTATTTAAATCAAACGAAAAATCTTATTCAAGGTAATAAGAAGTATAAATTGATTTTTATGTGTTTAATTTCATAAAATTATCATGTCAGACTTATTACTATTTCCTTGCATAGATCGGTTTATGAAGTCCAAGTAATAAGAAACTCTTGTGAATTTCCCTGTTTTCGTTCTCATGTCACAGTCCTTTGAGGCTCTACTAAGAACTCCTAAAAGGATACCATCATAAACTAATGGACCACCACTGTCGCCCTGTAAATTAAAAATAAGTCAATGTAATTAAAATCTATTAGTAAAAGTAATAGATAAGGTTAAAACTTACTTCACAGATTCCATTAGGAATAGTCTTTTTCTCACTTATAGTACAGATAATTTCCTCGAATGGTGGGCACTCTTCCTTACTTTGCATTTTTATTGTTAAATATTGTCTATTATTTGTAACAGTTAGTCTTGGAACGACATTTCCATTAACAATATCGTAAGTTGATATTCCAAATCCTGATGTTACAGCGTTCTTGTTTGAGTAAGAATTAGGGTTGTGCTTTTTAGGTAATTTTATCGTTGCTAATTTCTTATGATTTGCTAGATCTAATTTGTTAACCAACTAAAACGTAAAATTTGATGAGAGTACAATGAAATAATTTAGAATTCTTTATTTTCTTACCTTAACAACTGCTATATCTCCATACAAAAATGGTTTTACGTATTTGTAACCTTTAGGAATGAAGACATTCTCAATGTATCTTTCGATACCTCCAGAATCTAATCTATTTGTTCCAGCTAAAACTCTCATGTTGCCATTCGTTGGGTCCAACATTTCATTAGTTACCCTGTTAATGAAACAATGAGCAGCTGTGAGAATGTATTTTTCATGAATAATACTTCCACCGCAACCATGTTGATATTGTCCTGTATTTTTCTTCTTTTTTTGAATCGAAACTTGATATTTGTAATTATGGGTCCAGTCCGTGTCACCACCAATTATTCCTTCTGCTTCTAAACTTGCCACTGCAAAAAGTATAAACTAAATAAATAATTTGTACGATTATAAACTTAAAAAGTAGAAGAGTTCTTTAAATGTTCAATTATTTAAATCTAACTCGTTAGATAAAACCCGAATAACATTTACATTTTAATTTTAAAACAAGGAAGATTATTACTTCTTAAACAAGTATTTACTTACCACCATTCAGCAAAAGATTGTTCCAATTGGAAAATATGAAAAGTAGGAAAAAAATGAAACTCATTTCTATATCAGTTTAATATATGCAATCACAAGCGGAACTTTTTCGGAGAATCTTCCAATGAAGAAGTTCCGACTCCCACAAACCGTCTCTTGAACAACTGAGTTTTATATTATCGATGATAGGAAATTTTCAATAGTTCAAGCAAACATAAGAATTAAGTATCATTAGTATAACGATGGTTTTAGTCCAAATGTATTTGTCGATACTCTAAATTTTGAATGAAGTTTCATAAGTATCGAAAAAGCGTATTTCCATATGAAAAGATCAACATTAATTTGCGAATATTAAAGAATAGGTTTCAAATATTAACAAAACAATGTATATAATATTTTAGATTACATTCTTTTGTAGACTTACATTAAAACGAACATTAAAATAGGTTTCAAATATTAACCTTTTTTGTGAATTGACATTAAAACATAAATATTTTTATATAGTAATAATTTATGTTTTTATTATTTAAGTGATTTCATGCAAATGAAATTTTTATTATTTTTATGGTTATTTAATATAACGATATAAACTTAAATGTATATTTAGATAGTTTTTTCTAATTTCGAACATTATCGCAAATTAAATTAAGTTAATTTAATTTTTATTTGGTCCTAAGATGCGCTTACTTGAAGTGGAATATTTTTATCATTAATCTCGTAGCCGCATAATTATGAAAAATCTTTTTTGCTAAAATATTAAAATAAATTTTCATTGATTTACTAATAGCATACGTATCAGTTCTGTGTAAACAGAATGTATATGCGTACCCCAAAGTCATTCAGTGTATACAGATATCGGCAATCATTCATGAACTTATATCCTTAATAGCAATTGCTTTTCTAAGAGAAAAAATAAATAAATCAGAAATTAAAAAATAAATGTTATTCCTTTACCATTCATTGTACAAGAGATTTAGATAAATAAAAATGATGGCAGCAACTTTTTTTATTTGTTAAACGAATATATTTAATTGTAGAAAAACTTATTTTGACATATATTATATAAATAAATAATGGTTTTATAAGCATAAATAATTTATTTTTGAAATAAATTTTTCTGACTAAACAGGTTAAAATAACTGCTTGTTTATAAGTAGAAAATTATGATGTCGATAGACAGCAAATGTTTTGGAAAATCTTGGAATTTAAAACTATGAAGTTGAATAATTAACGGAATAACACTCCAGACGTTTATGTACATATCCCATTTTACATTTGAACAATAATACGTCACTTAAAGGTGTGCACTTATATAGGATTAATTATGCATTCCAAAGAAGTGGAAGTAACAAACTGAATTCGATGAATATTTTACATATTTTACGTCATCAATTAATGAAAATTTGAATCCGTTGAAACATATATAATGGAAGAACTTTCTCTTCCAAATCACACTTTCTTACCGTTTTCAGTGGTGCATCGGATTTGAGCTTCAAAATGCAGTTCTTAGTTTCTATATTATTATTTGGACTTGCAACGTCCCTTTCATGCGGCAATGGTAAGTTATATTTTTTTCACTACATGTAAATGAAAATATCAACCATTTTTCTTAAATTTTCTATTTTCATTTTTGTAATAAAAATGTGTTTATCTTTTAAGTCATAAATAAATTATATTTTGTTACATAATCATTTAAATATTAAATTTAATATACAGTTCGCGCTGAGCTGGACGCTGAAGGAATCAAAGGAGGCACCGAAGCCAAGCCAAATCAATTCCCTTACCAAATCTCCCTTCAGGTAATGGGCAGGAGTTTTTGCGGAGGCAGTATTATCGGCGAAAATCACGTTGTCACCGCTGCCCATTGCGTTGTCGATGGCCACGGAAAGTTCCTCAACATTCGCATTCAGGTCGCCGCTGGAATGAATGACCTCAAGTCCAAGGCTTCAACCAAAATCGTTGTCGACGTTGCAAAGATCTACACCACTAAGGAATTCGATCCAACCAATCTCCATCAAAGAGTCAGCGGAGATATTGCTGTGCTGAAGGTAAGTCATAGCCTTAGATTCATTTTATAGCAATTTTTTTTCATATTTGATTTTGAAATTTAAAATTTGGTTATATAGCTCAAAACACCACTGGACCTCTCCAAGAAAAATCTCGCTAAGCTCAAGTTGGCCGAGAAGTCGAAGACATACGTCGGAGAAAAGGCCATCATCAGCGGCTTTGGTTGGAACTGGGTGAATGTTCAAAGAGATCCTCTGACTGGTCAACTTAGCGAGACCGGAGGTGGCGGTACTGGAAAACTCCGTTTCGCCGAAACCAAAATTCTCAGCAGGGTTACTTGCCAGAGAGCTTACGTTCAGCCCATCTTAGATAGCCATATCTGTGGCCAGGTTGTCCAAAAGAGTCCGAAGAGCCCAGAGGGTGTCTGCTCTGTAAGTAGTAACCCTAAAATTTTTATGAATTATTATATTCAGAAGTAATTAAATTTATTGCATGAATTTTATAGGGTGACAGCGGTGGCCCGCTTGTACATAACGGTGACACCCTCATCGGTGTTGTGAGCACAAGCCCTCTTGGATGCAAGGAAGATCAAGCTGCTGGAATCTACACCAGAGTGTCCTCTTACTTGGACTTCATCAACAAAGCTGTTAAGGACATCAGTGACCCGGAAATTCGTACCAGAAATGTTTACTGAATCATATAGTAATTACTATGTTAAATCGATATTTTGATTCAATATTTCGAATTTAAGTATTTATGTGTTGTTACATTGTTATTATTTATTTAAATAAATGTTACTTAAAAAATATCTTAATGTTTTTAATTTATAAAAATAGACTAGGAGAATTTCCTGTTATTTTTCAATTGTGTTTTAACAAATGTTATTGTTAAGCTAATTTTTTCAAGTCTTCTTTTTGTAAGCATATGTATTTTATGATTGAAATTTTCAGATCATTAACACAGTTTATGATAACCAGAAATTTCAATTGAAATTAGATTTATCTTTAATCATTAATTATTAATTATTTCCAACGATTTGTGAAACTTTCTTTTTGTTCATTTACTGAAGTGTTTGTTTAAAATTTAAGATACGTGCATAATACATTATACAATATAACACATTTTCCAAGAAAATAAAACATTAGTGATTGCTCATGAGCATTCCTAGCATTAACACATTATTAGTACATGAAAACACATTAAAAATAGGTAATTGAATCCTATAAATGTGTTTAAGTTTTTTTTTGGATTTCGTTTGAGAGAATGTAAAAAAAAAAATTTTTTAAATGTTGCTCCTAAACTCGTTGACTTGTGCCTTCATTCTTTCAAGGTGTTTTTTTTATCGACAATGGCAAGTGTAATAGTATAACTAAATAGAAAATTATTATCTTTAAAAAATAAAATTTTTTATCGATTGATGTGATCATCATCATATTTTAATTTTGATGTCATAGTAATCGGCGAGTTGGATGCCGAAAGTATCAAAGGTGGTGACAAGGTCGAAAAAGGTCAATTTCCGTATGTAGTATCACTTAACATAAAAGGTCGAAGTTTCCTTTGCAGTGGGGGAATTATTAATGAAGATTTCAAACTTTTAAAAAAAAGTAAAAGGTTAGGCGAGTTTGATGTGTTTCGCATTATCATCGATGCCAAACACATAGTAAA
>JAWWML010024042.1:0-15550 GCA_035047165.1 Ormyrus rosae
GACGGAAATTCTCAATTACTTTCGCGGCTCTTTTATTTATACTGCGATTTCGCGCCTGGATTGATATGTGAACAAGAAACATTTTAAAGCTTTGATTTGCTTTTTAATCAATGTATATGTTTTTATAAGCTGTTAGAGAATACTGCTACATCTAAGCAGTCGACAGACACGATCTCTTTAAACGAGCGTATTTTAATAGTATATTACGATACGTGTGACTTAAGTAGCCCTGTACTGCACGGTGTGAAGTTAGCGCCCGAGCGCAGCGAGGGCGATAATTCACGCCGTGCAATGAAGGGCTACTTAAGTCGCAAGTATCGTATACTGTTTTATAGCTCACGTGACATAAATCCGCCGATCTCTTTTTTATTAATTTTAACTTTATTAACGTAGACTATTGTTTTTTATCAAATTTTAGAGAGAGAGAGAGAGAGAGAGAGAGAGAGAGAGAGAGAGAGAGAGAGAGAGAGAGAGAGAGAGAGAGAGTTAAATGTTAGCTAGTCGACTTTAACTCGTAACGTTTGGTTAGGTTACATGTTTAGCGATCATCTTGTTGAAAGTCGTGCCTTTTGTATCTGTATTCTCGTGGTTCTTGAGCAGAGCTCCAGAGTCCAGACGAGCGGAGTGGAGAGAGAAAAAGAGCCGTGTAGGTTACATCTGCGTTTACTTCGAGAATTCATCTATTTTTATTTTATAATTTCATATTGTGAGCTATTGGAAAATAAAATTGAGCTTTTGTATGCAGTAAGTAAATGAGCTCTTGAATTAATTTGTACGCTTTTCAAAGCAATGGATTTTAAGTGTCTTTTTATTGCAGGTTATGTAAGTATTTTTAGGTTTTGCTTTTGTTGCCTGATTTTTTGCCTGATGTATGCATTTTTCACGCTTGCGTACGATATTGTAGCTTGATTTTCATCTATGAACACGGCTTGCTCATCTATTGCATAAAAATTTGCAGTTTTTTCAAGTTGTGGCTACGGTGTGGCTGTTTTTTTTGTGCTTTCTATTTTCTCTCAACTGGATTATCTACATAAGTATGTTATTAAAAAAGGCTTTACATTCTCAAATGTTTTAAATAAATATTGTGATACAGTAAGTGAAATGATTTTAATTTAAAATTTTTTTATTTCAGTGTTTTTTTGCATTAATTAATGATTGAAAAGAACTGTTAACTGACAAGTTTTTATTCTGATATCAGCATTAGATTTTTAATTATACTTTTAATTCTAAAATGGATAGCTTAGATGAAGATTTTAGTGACGATGACAGTGGAAGTATTGTTTCAAGAGAAATTAGAAATGCAGCGAAAGCTGTTTCTTTGAATCTATTACCAGATAAATCTAGAAGGTTGTATACGGCGGCTTATAATGCTTTTAAGAAGTGGAGAAGAGAACACGGTTCTAATTCATTTTGTGAAGATGTTTTCTTGGCTTATTTTGCTCATTTGTCAACAACGTATTCACCAACAAGCTTATGGTCTACTTATTCAATGCTTAAGTGTTCAATTAATACATATAACCAGATTAATATTAGTCGTTATGCTAAATTAATATCATTTTTGAAACAAAAATCTGTTGGGTATCGACCAAAGAAGTCAGAAGTTTTTACATCACAAGATATATGTAAGTTTTTAAATGAAGCTGTTGATGATGTGTATTTATGCGATAAGGTAAATAGAATTTATATGCATTTTAATGTATTTATCAATTTGCTTATTTTTATTATTTTTGGTAATATTTTGTAGGTTATTATGATTTTTGGAATAGCTGGTGCACTCAGAAGAGATGAGCTTTTGAATTTAACTGTAAATCATGTTAAAATGTTAGGTGAAAATGAATTATTAGTGAAGATAAGTAAAACTAAAAATAACGTTCCCAGAAGTTTTGTGATTGCAGAAACATTGTTTCATTTTTGTGAAAAGTACATAAAACTTAGACCAGCTATTTGTGCAACGGATAAATTTTTTCTGAGATATTTTAAAGGAAAATGCACTCAGCAATCAATTGGGATTAATATGTTTGGAGCTTTGCCAAAAAAAATAGCTTTGTTTTTGAATTTATCAAATGCAGAAGAATTTACTGGACACAGCTTTCGCAGGACTTCTGCAACACTTTTAGTGGATGCTGGCGCTGAGCTTACTGAACTAATGAGACACGGAGGTTGGAAATCAAGCACAGTAGCTGCTGGTTATATTGCTGATTCTTTAAATAATAAAAGAAAGATATGTCAACAAATTACAAATGAAATTAAAAAAAGCAACGTTGCTACTCCTAGTTTAACTGTTTCAGATAATTTAACAACAAACTTTGAAATTTCTCAAGCAACGGTAACTTCTAAATCTAATGAAAATTTTAATGAGATGGTAAGTGCGGATAGTGCATTACAGTTTTGTGAAGCTTCCAAAGATTCATCAACTTTTTCATCCGTATCAAGAGAAATTTGTGGAGCTAATTTTTTTAAATCATCGACAGTTAGAAATGTTAACTTGGCTTCTAAAAATTTATTAATTAAATCAAAAATAGATGTTAGTGTGCAGACAACTGAAACAGTTACATGTATCAAAAAAGATGCTGCAGTACAGACATGTACTTTAAATAAATCTGGCTCCGAATCAGATAAAAATTTACGTATTCGATTACCTGTATTTTATGATCAAGACATTGGGTTGTTCGTTCAAGATTCTATGGATAAGAATTTTAATCATTTTTAAGAATGTTAGATTAGAATAAATTATCAAAATATGTAATTTATTTTATTTCTGTTACTTTTATTTAAAACTTTATTTGTATTTTGAAGATTACAATTTAGGTTGTAAAAAATGTTTTTATTTTTTAATGTAAAATATTAAATAAATGTACTTTTAAATTAATTTAGTTTGGCGAATTTTGATTTTTTCAAATTTTATTTAAAATAAACCGTCTTATAAAAAAAAATTAATGAAAAATACATGAAATTTTTAAGTTTGATTTCAATATTTGAAAAGGACGCGATCTTGTGCGAACATGGCATGGCATCAGTCTGAAGTTAGGCGAAACTAACCTTAATATGAGAATAATTACTTTAATAATTTTAGAATTTTTGATACTTTCTTTAACTTTTCGTTGAGTTTTATTAGTATTTATTTTTATTTTTATGTGCAAAAATGTACTTATGAATGTTTATTGACACTTAATTATTGTTAATTACGTGTCAGTGACTTATAAGAAAGCGTGTAAAAATCGGGCTCTTAAGGCACGGTGAAGCGTGGCTTAAGTGCGGATTTAGGTCACGGAGTGCTATAAAAGTCTTAACGTCGATCGGAAAAATTTAGCAAAATTATCGATCACACGCCACAATGCAGTCGGCAGCTTAACAAGCAGCTCCGCGCCAAAGGCCAGTTATGAAAGCGGTTACACGGCTTTTTTCCATTGTGCAACTCCTTCCAACCTTCGAGCGAATAATCCGCGCGAAAAGGTCGCCTCGTACACATCGCCGACTCGCGCATCTTCTAGACGCGCAAAGCTATATAACATCTACGCCTTTATCTACCCGGAAAACGCGGTTTTTCCTTGTTTGCCCGCCGCCGTCGCCGCCGTCGTCGTCGCGCGACGTATGCGCATGTACGTCGATTTCGAGAGCTAAAGGGAACGATTTATCGGGGCATCGTTAAACAAATGATGTCACGGCTTTCGCGGACGCGGACAGGAGCTCCGGCGGAGAGCTTGCGGCTGATTACCGCCGAGTTGCATCAGACGGATGTTTTGCATATTTATAAAGGCTGCTCGGATTTTGCAAAATTTCGATAAAAGTCGATTTTACGAGGAATTGATATTAGGCTCTCTCTCTCTCTCTCTCTCTCTCTCCCGGCTTTATCGGGAGTATTAATAGAGGCGAGCACTGGAAAAGTCGCGCGCTTGAAGTATTGACGATTTCTAGTTTTTTATTGAATGGATTGTAATGTGTTTTATTGGCATGAGAAAAAAGTACTTTATTCAAATTGAGGAATTTTATGACTATTAATATTGTATTTCCATCGGACAATAGTAGACTTTATTTATCACTTTTTATTTGTTGTAAAATAGCCAAAAAAATACAAGTCTATTTATTATTAATTTTGTGTGAATCAGTATTTTAAATAAATAAAAGTACTGATATTATGTACTGATATTTGATTAAATATAATATGGTATAAATGTAATTTATTGCAATATGCAAATAATATTTAAACGACCTATGCAATCTGGAATATATAATAACACGGAAATTTTAATAATTAGATTACCAGAACAATTTAAACAAATGTAGAAATTAGTTCAAAATCAGAGTTGAGGCTGTCGTTCAAATAATCTACTGCAACATCGAAATTCCTCGTCAAATTGGCACAGCTTAATGCAATCAGTCACAGCTGATTCAGCAGCAGCGCACTTATTGCATTAACAAAAGCATTTCAATTCCGCGCTGCAAAAAGCGAGTTAAAATCTCTCAATCTCCATTGTAACCTGTTCCACATATTTTTCGCCGAGCGCAAAAATATCCCTCGCGCGCGCGCGCAAAAAAAAAATGGGCGCAAAACAACGTTATCCGCGGTGCCGATCTACGGAAAATCAATAAACACGCCGTCCATTTTTCCTCCGTCCAGCAATCCGATCACAATGCAGATTAATTTCGATTCCGTAAAAACTCGTGCGATATCGATCTGCGATACCGTCTCGAGACACAACCGGTGTCGACGACTCCGAGACTATTCCCCCCGCCGCTATATGGTGCACAATAATTAGGATTGCGCAAGATTTACCGACCTCTCGCAACCGCGAACCATGCAAGCCCTGCGTCAAAGCTCAACGATCTCTCGCGGAGCAGGAAGTTGCGCGGATCGGCGCAATCGGGATCCGAGCTCCGAGAGTTCCGCAAATGCTGCGAAAAAAAAAAAAAGAGCGAGTGTACACAGGCGGCGCGAGAACATTCTTGGCAAGTGGTTCAGGAACCCGATGACGAAGTGGCGTGTCGTCAACGATGACGCGGCCCGAACAATTACTCGAGCCGCGAGTACTCTCGTCTCTCTCTCTCTCTCTCTGTGCGGGCCGCGATAATAATCGGATCGCGAGCCAAGTCGAGCCGCCGCAGCGAGTCAAGGTTAGGAGGGAGCGGGGAGCAGAGAGCTTTCCGTGATGGCTGAGACGCTTTTTGGAGGCTTCGCCTGACGTGTATTGTATGTGCTGTTTGGTTCGTTTGGTCGATGGGCTGGAAAACGAAGTTGGTTCGAAGTTCGAGTTCAGTGTACGAGTGAATATTGTCGTTGGTTTGACGGCGAAGCTTTGACTTTCCTGCTTGTTATGAATGTTTTTTGATTGCTGTTCAAGTACTTCCGTTTTTACAAGCATATATATTGTTAAAGATATAATTTTACGTTTTTAAACGTAAAACAGCACCGAATTCCCTTTAATAAACAATGATCCGCGACTCAGCTCGCGCCGCGAAATTCCCCTCTCTCCGCCTCAACGCGGAATCTTCCGTATGCGCATCGGATGGAAATCTATGTACGTCCGCAACGAGCGCGTCGCCACGCGCAAGAAGCTAGATGGACTTTAAACACATGTACACAGCCCTGCTCGCATGCATGCATGCAAGCGACGTACACGCGGACAGGTAGCTGCACGCGCGCTTACGCCCAATTGCGTAAGAGCGACGCGACGAATTTTCCGCGCTCTAAGCGCGCTCGGAGGGTGGGGGAATATGTCTTCTCGCCGCGGTTTTCGCGCGGGAGACTAATGATTCGATCGAACGCCGAGCCGAGGCAATTAAGCGCGAACGATTTTGGGCAGCGTACTGTCACTTTAAATAGTCCGTCCGAGGTTGATTCCCCGGCGAGGCTGGGCTTGAAAGCTTCCTGAATAGACGTAATGTGTCGTCGTAAGTCGCGTATATGCTTAACGAAGTTGTTTAGGAATATCGACTCGTCAAACTTTTCCTCCTATTAGAATCACTCAATTCTCTTCTGTTAATTAATTTATTCTTCGATTTCTACAAAAAATAACGTAAACTTTTGAATTTCAAAACTACTTTCAACGTCCAGATTTCTGTCAAAATACTAATGTTCTTTGAGATTATATTTCCACAAAAAATGTTTCTTACATCCGTAAAACATTTATTACACCAATAGTCAACGACACACCACCTTCTCGTCGTCCGCTCCAGCCGTTCAACGGCTGCGGAAAATCATCGAATAACCTACCCGCGGCGAATCGCCGAAAGCATATTATATACTCCCTCAGCTTCGCCGCTCCGCGAAAGCTCGCTCGTACTCCGCCTCGCACCGAGAAGACCTTCCCCGACTCTCGATCCTGCGGCTTGGCCTTCGGCGGCGGTTCCGATCCGCGACGTCCTGGCTCTCGCTGCCTAACGAGCGTATCTGGGTCGTCGTCATGCGCGACCGCAAGGATACACGCACCCGTACCTCTCTCTCTCACTCTGTCTCTCTCTCGGCGTGCGTGTGAATTATTGCGATGGCCCCGAGAAACCTCGAACCGAGTCAAGTTCGCTGGGAGCGGCTTTTCTTTTTCTGCGCGACGAGGCTGACGGGTTTGCGAAATCGCGCTCGATTTTTATATAGCCGCCCCCCGCTCTCGAGTCGCTTTTGGGTTTTTGGCGGTGATTTTTCGAGGGAGATATCGATTGTGAATAGTGCTGCCGGCATTTTGTGCAGTAACCACTGCGATTTCGTCTCTTTAGTTTTATGTAGTTTCTTGCGTGTACAATAATAATATTATATCTCGTGAAGGTTGGAATCTGCAATGCCAGAATCACCGTAACTTATTTCACGTAGTACTATGAATCCAACCAAACGTACCGAACCGAAGCTACACAGACGTCGCAACCCGCAAAGAGTCTCAAAAAAATATCGCTCCCTCCTCCGCAGCCACTGTTTTTCGCGCCCGTCACTCTTCCTACGCAATGCAAAAACGCTCCCGATTTTTCCAGACCGATCCATCAATTAACGCAGCCTCGGCGATTCTCGCTGCGAGGGAGCGACACACGTAAGCAAGCCAAGGCGTGAAATTCGCGGCGGCGGCGGCGGCCTCGAGCTCGATTTTCATTGAGAGAAAGACAGAGACGCGCGCATTGTTTGCTCTCGGGTCAACGATTTATGCGAGTTGACTTTTTGCAGGTGCGAAAGAGAGAGGTGTATATATTTTTCGGAGGATTTTGCAAGGGATAAGGAGAGGCTCTCTTGCGAGATTGCAGGGAGAAAGACCTTTTGAAAGGCCGATTTATTGGAATTGCCAGCCGAGAGACGTCGAGGGCCGCTGAGATATTACTGGAAATGCGAGTGAACTTGCTCGGGAGGTTGTATTTTAAAGGGATTTCGCAATCGCGAGTTTAAAAAAAAATGTGTCGGAGAATATACTTGGGGGGGATTTTGCAATACAGAAGGAATATAAAGAGGACAGATCTAATGAAATAATGGTTTGTGCAAAGAATACAACTAAAGGTTCATTTAGGAATCGATTCATAATTCAGATTAAATATTAGTCAGATGTTGCAAAATACAAAGTTGTTTTTTTTTAAATTCAAAAGTGAAACGTGACCAAACTCACGTGCAAATGAACAATAACCACTGGAGCTGATACGGAAAAGCATAAATAGATAGTTAACTTTGTGCGCAATCAACACTCAAATTCAGAATAAAATAAGGCGTTTATCAGTACGAACGAATAATGTACGAACCTCTCATTCTGAAAAGGTGCGATCATTCCATTCTTGAAGTTGAAACGTAAACGTAAATTTCCAGAACAATCTCAATCAATACGAGGCAAGAATGGAAATTTCATTGTAACCTCATTTTTTTTATCTGTCGGTCTAATCTATAGGCAAATTGAGTAATGATTATAAATATAAGTGTAAGCAAATATAGTGAATCATTTTTTGCGGTTTATTAATTTAATCGTTCTATAATCTTGAGATTAGAATTACGAAAATTCTTCTGCTTTGCAATTATTCCTCCGGACGCAGAGGCTGCTTGTAATCAGTCGAGGTATTGCAGCTGTAGCTTCATTTTTAAAAATAGAAAAGTGGAACGTCTATAAAATTTTATTGTTTAATTGCACTTGAACTTATTTCTCGTGCGAAGCATTGAATATTACAATAAAATTCATTTATATAAAAGTCAAGATAGATGGGGATCCCCATCGTCATCTTATCTTCGTCACGATTTTTTTTTGTTGTTTACTGCGTTTAATAGATGGTACTGATAATTAAAGTGCCACTTACCAGAATAATCATATTGATATTAAAAAAATAATTTAATTCAGTGCAACAACTTAAAAAATTGCGCAAAAAGTCTAAAAAATTCAAACGCATCTCAGGTCGTCCAATAATGAATCTACAAAAAAAAAACCGTTGCAAGTCGCAATCTTACAAAAAACTTTTCCTGAACTCTTTACTTATTCTTGTTAATTTGAATGCAAATCATCGTCACCGCGTCTCAACCATTATCTTCCCCCAGTCCACCCAATCGCACGCAACTCATCTTTCCTCCAGCGATCCTCGCGAGCATCCCAATTTCTCCGGGCAAATTATACATCGGTCTTTCTCCGACGTGTGTGGTAGCGTTCAAGGTAAATTTGATTATGCCTCGGCGCGCAAACAGGCGCACGAGAAGTCGCTCGATTTTGTAAGAGGCGCTCTCGCGCGGCTGCGCGGTATCTTATCTGCTCGGGGCTCCGAGGATTTTTCGATGACAATCGCGAGCAGATAAAAACGCTGCCGGAAAAAGTCGCGGCCCCGCAAAGCCCCGAAGATCAGCGCAGCTTTGTTGCGGAATCGCTTTCGGGGGGAGAACAAAGAGCTGCAGTTTTTTGTTTCGCGAGCTTTTTTTTTTTGTTCGACGGAGCGATTGGTTTTGATGGTTTTTTTTTGAACTGCCGAAATTCAGAAGGGTAAATGGACGTATGATTGCTTCGGTGGAGACTGCGATAATAATATCGATAATAATCGATTGGCATTCGCTGAACCATTTTAAATGTATATACATAAAATGATCCCTTATCTTTTCTTTTCAAATAAAAATACGTAGTATCGTTAATCTAAAATACTGCTCTCTGTAAAGTAACGTTATCTCTTCCCTAAATAGTAACGGAAGAAGCACACAAGTGCATCAAACTCTATAAAAAACCAGTGAGACTCGTTTCACTCGCAGTTAATCGGATACGGATGTATACAGTCGACTCAACAACAATAACGCAGCGCGTTCTCCAAAAATCCAGCAAAGCCACCTCTCCGCGATCCTCTCGGTTCAGCCAGCAGCTCGGCGTCCAGCGCCTTCGAAACGCATTATCTCGACGTGTCGCCAATCGGGCTGGTTGCGCAACGCGCGACGACGCCGAAGCAGCAGCCTCGCATTGAGAAACGACGCGCGAAAAGAGGAGAAGAGAACCAGATAAGAGAGTCCAATTGCCGGCGTAATAATGGCGCATCGCGCAATGCAGGTGCTCTCTCTCCGACGATTTCGCGCGCGGACGAATATTTTGCAAAAGCCACGAGAGGCTGAGGAATGGTAATTAGAACTCTGGGCTTTGCTTGCTGCCTTTTTTGCTGGGATGCGCGAGTCGAGGGTCTCGATTCGATGTCGAAGTTAAGTGGCCGAATTCGGATTGATTTTGTTTACGTTTGAAAAGAGCTATTTCCGATAGGCAAATCGAAACTTAATCAACTGTAAATCTTGTTGTGATTACGATTACGAGTGCGTTGCTCCAAAAATTCAAAACTCTGAACGACGTCGCAAAATATTTACCTTTTAATTTCTCAACAAAGCACACACAAAATTTCGCTAAATTCCCCGCTATCTCGCGATAAGAAATGCTCGCCTGAGTCTACCAATAAAAATTTAACTCTCAACTCACCAAAGATTTATCGCATGCAGATTGCAACAGCGACAAAAAACGTAAAAAAACGCCCCCACCTCCCAGATAAACGCCCGAATAATCCCACCTGCCGAGATAAAAAGAAAAAGAACAGAAAGGAATCCGTCCGCCGAACCGGAAGCGAAGTTTCTTTCGCTAGAAGCTACGAGGCGACGGGGGGAGGAGAGGCTCCGGAGCCAAAAAGTGTGCGACGCGCCGTTTCCTAAGAGCGACGATGCCGGCGGCGTTGCGCCACTTGGACGAGAGAACTGCCGGCGAAACGTTACATGTATAGGCGAGCGATGCAGTTGCGTGCGGTTGCGAGGGAGCTTTAGGGCCTTTTCACAACGAGTTTCGGCTGCTTTGGAAATCGACTTTGACGGAGTGGGTTGCGATATTATATGTTTCGCGGCGAGGAGCGAAGGTGGGCTTTTTTCTGAAATGTATACCTGTTATTGGTTTTAATTCAGTTTTTTTTATAAGTTGAAAGATTTTTTCAGCATTAAATTCCTAAACTATTTACAATTGTATATAATGATACAGCTGTTTATCGATCCAATAGAACTTTATACTTTCTGATAATACAGTCATTTCGTTTCTTCAACTTTACTTTCTAGTGAGAAATACCTGTTCGATTCATTTATCTCACTGATTACGTATAATTATGCACTTACAAATTTCGTCAAGTACCTCGAGAAAAATTTTTGAGAAATGCCATGTGTCCATTAGAACGTACTTAAGATAAAATAGCACCTTCTCGTTCAAAACCTTAAATCAATCCGCAAACATCGCACCAATTCAAAATCCTCTCCAACGTCCGCCGTCGATCGAGCATCTGCTCTCTCGAACCACTCGGTAATCCCAAAAACAAAGCCATTACGCACGAGGCCCCGATGCGAGAGCTGCGCGCGCACGTGGCTACAGTCGAGTGTTGACCCAGAGAGAAGAGAGCCTCGATCTAGGCGCCAAGCTAGACGGAATTAGACGAAAATCGCAAGCGGGAAAGACGAGCCGCCGCGGCTATCTGAAATAGACGCGCTCCGCCTTATATTTAGACGCTTCCGCGCTGCTTTCGTCGATTAGGGCTCGAGAATCCACGCTTTTTTTGAGGAAGACGGACTTGTTGATGGGAGCGACTAGGATTTGTGGAGGGGACGATTGAGAGAGCTGGTCGAGGTGGCTTGCAATTGGGAATGTGGTTTGGTTTGCTTGTGGGAATAATAGAAAAATTATGGTCTTACCTATAATTTTTTTATGCGTTGTAGGAAGTTGACGAAGTCCTTGAGCAAAGGTTTCCAGCATCCGTTTCAGTATTAGTTCTGCGAAAAAAATAAATAACGCTTTTAAAATGCTTTTGGAATTACATTCTTGCTAGAATATCTCCTAATGCACCTTTTATAATATATATACTTGGATTTCGTTTTACAAAAGTAATCAAAATCATATTATAATTATTGCAAAATTCATTTGACAGCGTTATTAATTTATTCTATTTCAACGATATTAGCATAATTTCGCAATGAACGTTAAAAATATTATAATTTTCAGACTTTTTAATATTACTTGTCCCAGAAAATTTCTGTAATTCTAGTACACGCAATCTGCATTTTTATATACGGAAGGCCGGAAAAATTACTAAGCGACCTTAACCTACACAGTAGTAGTCATAGTTTTCCAGAACTTTATTGTGTAAATGACTCCGTTGTAACTCATAGGCTGTGATTTTCAGGACTCAAGGATTCAAATTCGAGTAAAACATCCGATTAGTCAAGCAATTACTCAACGGTTTCAATAAAATCTTCAAAGTTTCGTGACTGAGCTGCAGAATTTCTTTACAATGCAAGAACTGTTCGAAGTAACACTTGAAACGTAATTTTTTTTTAGTGTATACGTTGCATAATCCAGCTTTTAATGAATTCTCTTGATAGTCTCCAAATTAAAAAGATAAAAATTGACTTTTTCGTACGTGAATACACTTAATTCTCATTTCATTCTTTTGTAAGCAAATTATGTATTTAAAATTTATTCACAGTCACTTATTTGAAACGTGACTATCCTCAAGTCGCCGAAACCTCAGGTAACAATTTAAAATTCGTTTTTAAACAAATGAATTCTCCATCCATTCGAACTCCCAATGCGTGTCTTTAATAATCTACAACAAAAACAAACCGATAACCAGCCAAACGCAAACTCCCTCAAAGCAACGAGAGCAAGAATTTACAAAAACCGCCTGTCTCGCAGCTTCGCACCTGTAAAAAGCCATCCTCTCTCCATCCGGCGACTCCGCGCGCGGCCTTCCGCGCGGCAGGCGTATGACCGTCATCGAGTGTTGCGCGATCGTCCTCGAGTGCTCCCCCCGTCGAGCGATCGAAAAAGGTCTCGATGTCGCTCGCGTGCAAACGAGTGTAACGCAATATACAGCCGGGGATCAGCTGCCCGAGCACGCGCCGCCGGCGGCGGGCTAATTTTTTTCAGGTGCCGGCTGGAGGAGGAGGATGCTGCCGGCTTCTCTCGGTTTGAAGCGGCCCGTCAGGTGGCTGCTTCGGCGGGGAGGGCTTTTTTTTAGTTGGATTCAGAAACGAGTTTTATCGAACGATTGCTTTTTCCGTCGAGGGGAATTCTGGTTTAATAAGCAGGCGCTTTTTGGCTAACTAATTCAGAGTCGTTAAATCAGAATTGTATAAAGGCAAATAAATCATTAACAATTAAGTTCCGAGAAAAGCTTCGCATCCCCGCTAGGTTATACGTTATAGCCATAAAAACTTTCGCAACACCGACGACAACCGTACAACAACCGATATAAATTTCAATCAAACACAAAGTATCCCTCATTGTCCATCAATCACTCACTATTTATTCTAAAAATAATAAACCCAAGCGTTTAAAACCTCGTAAAAATGGCCGGATTTTACGAGCGCGCCTCAATGACATCTTTTTCAACGCCGCGCGATCGACAGCCGACATCGAAACTTGATTTACCACGTTCGTCGCGCCGTTAAATACCCCCGTCCGCGGTAGTCGTAATAAAAAAAACGGTCCGCGCGCGGAAACCTTCTCGCGGTTTTCGCGAGAGCGCGTATTATTATTACACTCGGCGATTCCGCGAAGCGCGCGCGCGCCCAGGCGCTGATTAATCGAGCCGGCGACGGAGGAGAGTCGCCTGTAAATCATGTTTATGCGGCCGCGCGAGAGAATCGCGCGCGGTCTCGTTTCGCTGATGGGCGAGATGCGCGAGAGAGAGAGAGAGAGAGCTGCCTGGCGTTTGATGAAAAGGCAGAGTGCGGGAAGGGTGTGCGATACGCCGCGAAGTGGCGTGAATCATGGGAGAGATATTTTTAGTGCCGCTCCGCTGCTCGTTTTATGGGGAAATTTTCTTTTCGTTCGCGTATAATGCGTTGAACTTGTTTTATCGAAACTTTTTGCGTTTGTAATGCCGGGCGGTAATAAAGTTTCGAGCTGTAAATTAGCGTTTAAAGCGCGCCGAGTGCAGACTGTAAATCATTTGCCAAACATTTGCAAAATTTTAGCCATTGTAACAGAAATTTGTACGACAACGCAACATCGAACAATATCCCTTTGCTTACTCGCAACGTTTCCAAAACAAACCTTAACAAAAAGCAACTGCCGCCGCACAAAAAGCCACTCTCCTAACCTCCGAATCCTTTTTTCCCGCGTCGGCTTTCCCCGTTCGACAAACGCAGCCGCCAGCAAAACTAGTCCAAGGATCCTCCTCCGAGAGCGAGAGACGCGATGCGCGCGCGCGAGAGAGAGAGAGAGAGAGAGCAGGTGGCAGCTGCCGGCAGGTGTCCGCTCTCTCGCTGACCGGCGGCGGCGGCGGCTCCTCCGCGATGCACAGAGCGGATCGCCACGAGGCGGACGCGGAAACGTGGCCTGCGGCTTCGGACCACTGGCTCATTGCGCAAATTATGTGTGTGGGGCCTGCGGTCGGGAGGACGGACGGTTTTGCTGCTGCTGCTGTTTTTTTTGGTCTTGGAGGAGGAGGAAAGAAGATTCGGGGAAATACCGTAATTCATTTTTGCTCGGTTTTAAAGGCACCGGAGCGAATTCGGAATACTCGCAGTGGAGAAATATTTTTGGTTCAATTGCTTTAACAGAGAGAATAGTAAGTTTTGTGGAAGTTTTACTAAGAATATTTTTCTGTAATATAAAACTTGAATGAAAAAACAACAACAACAACAATACCGGATGAGGATTTGCGGAAAGTTTATGTTTTATTACCCTCTTTAATTCAGTGTCGCCTCGCGAGCGGCCGTAACGACAAACCTCTGAATTCATTAAAAAAGATCAGAACCGCATCCCGAACAAGCAATCAAGCCAGCCTGGCGGACTCGGCTCCGCTCATAAAGGAAGCCCACGAGCCGCTATAAATTAACACTCATCCTCGCGCTCATCTCACTCTCTCTCTCCTGCGATCGCATCCTGCAATCAAGGATGGCCGAGGATCAAAGCCGGGAGAAAGGCTGCGCCGCCTGCATTGTGCGCGCCGTCGGTTCTCACGTGATAAAATTCCGCGGGGGCCGAGGGTGTCGTTGTGCCAATTTCATTATCTAATGCCCGGCTAAAGTGCGCCTCTGTCTCGCCGAGAGGCTGTCGATGCGTTCGGTCCGCTGGACGTGGAAAGTGGTTTAGTTGAAAGCGTGGCTGCGAGGGTGATGGAGCGCCGCTGGATGGAGAGAGGGCTTGTTTCGTTGCTAACGTGTGAATTAGATTGTTGGGGTATTGGCTGGTGATACTGATGTGTTTAATGTATGAAGACTGTACATTATGGATTAGATGTTTGCGCGTTGATATGCTGAATGTATGAAGTTAATGAATGTTTTATCGGTAAATTTGCATTGATATTGCATGTTTTAATATACCTGTGTTGTTAGAAGGTTAAAAATCGTTTATTTTTATTTGTAAATGAAGAATAAAGAAGCATAAAGCCTTTATCGCAGAATAAGTTCTTATCGCTGAGGATTTTTACAATATAATTACTGTACATTTCTTACATTTTCAACAATAAAGTATATTACAACTTTCTCCAATAATTAATCCGCAAAGAACCGAGTTCAAACAGCAAATAGCAAACATTTCTTCTCAGCCGAAATAAAATGTTTCTAACATCTCCCAGCTACGTTTGACTAATTTCCCCCGAGAAACTGCAGGTAACGCTTTCTGAACGAGTCATCCAAGACGTAAAGTTGTAGAAGCCACCGAACGCGCCGTGAAGTTGAGCTCGAAACCGTTCGTACTTGGAAAACTCGGAGTAGATAAGAATCCACAAATATATGCTCAGGCTTATAACTGTTTCCGGCTAGACTGGAAGATAAACCGGGGAGTTCATTGGTTATTAGCGAGTAAACAAACGAATTTTTATTCGTAGGAGGAAAGTTGATCGTTCAACTTTAAAATCTCCTCAAGCAGCTTGCTTCGAAGTTATAGTGTATTTTCCGACTTCAAAAATTCGTACTTCTGTATTGAAGTTGTTAATAAGATAAGGTAAGCAGGGTTGATTGGAGGAGTATGAGATTATTTTTATCTCAAAAAAAATGTTCAGATAAATGGCTGTAGTTTGTTGAAAAACTACCCTGATAGAGATAAAAGTATCAAAATTGGCCAGGAAAGTAAAAAATAGGTATTTTTAATTCCTAGTTACCTAACTTTGATGT
>JAWWML010024053.1:0-15507 GCA_035047165.1 Ormyrus rosae
CAATTTCTTTAAAATTTTTTCTTTATTTACTGTTATTTTTTATTATTTCTTGCAATTTAAAAAAACTTCCACCAGGGGTGAGTTTACTGCCGAAGGAAAAATCTACTTTTGCCTCGTGTTGCATCTAGTATTTTACTCTATTCTCGACTGAAAGGCCACGTTTTGGTCCTGAAAAGCGGAGTCGAAACAATTTCGAAAAATTTTACTTTTGCCGCGCAAAATTTTACTTTTGTCCCGCTAATTTTACTTTTGCCCCGCAAAAGTAGTTTTCGGAAAAAATATGCCACTTTCGCCCCGTTTATCAGGGACAAAAAGTGGGTTTTTCGGTCGGGTGTGGAATAAAATAACTTTTCACGCATTCAGTTTTTAAATGCAAATATATACATATACAATTCTTCAATATATATACAATTCTTAAAATATTTTAGATTTGGGGCAGTTTCCTCCATTGGCTGGGCCACGACAAGATGAAGCACTTCAAGTGCAACCAGCCAATCGACCACCTCAACCAGTCAATCCCCCACCTCGAGGTGGACCACGTCACCGAGTCAATCTGCCACCTCCTCTAGGAGCAGGTGGTGGATTGGCTCCACAAAGAGCCTTAGTTGGGGTTGCCCAAAGAAGACCACTGGCAAATATGCAGCTGCAGAAGGAGGTAAGTTAGTATAAAATAAAATAAAATAAACCAATTTTTTAATAAGATAACCATTTCAGCTTTTAGGCCAAGAGGTGTGCGTGCTGGCGTAAATAAGGAATACTACACGGCCACATTCAATCCCTATCACAGAAGTTACGAAAACTTCTCCATTACGTTAGCTAAAATGTCTGCAAGTATTAGCAATCAAACAGCTGAAGAACTTCAGCAAAGAAGAAGGGAAAGAGATAGGTGGGTTACTGAAGTAGCAAAACCAGCATTTGGTATCACAGAACCTGCGAACAATGATGAAATTGAAAATTAACCTGAAAATTAATTTTTATACTCGAGTGAATACGCGTCTAATTAATGAGTAACGAATGAGTCTATTCGAGTATATTTATAAATATTTATATATTTTTGTAAATTGTAATTGAATAAAATATTAAACAATTGCATTTATATCTACTATCCTTTGATGCTCCTTAAATTTAAACTTATTAAAGACTTATTAACTTTTAGAGGGCCGGCCTGCTCTAAATATAGGACAGCAAGTAACTTGAAAGCTTTAGCTGACTTGTTGGGTATTTATATACATGAATATAAAGAGTTAATAATAATAATAATATGTATGAATATAGAAGAGTTAATTTTCGACTGTTGTTTTGGATGGTTTGTTGAGTGTGCTTGAATTGTGTGGAGAGATTCGGTGACAGAGGCAATGGGATTATTATGTATTAATTACTTCGAATATAGTGATGTTTATTGTTAGTTTGGAGTTCTCCGTTATTTAAAAATCCTGGTCCTTTTTCCAATGATCTGAACGAATTCAGGAGAGAATTATCCCGTTGTTTGTCAGCTAAATTATTAATTGAGTGTGACTATTTAAAATAAGAGATTATAAATATTATACCAACGAATGTGGCGGACTTTTTTGCGATTTTAATGAATAAACGCGGCTTTACAAAACTTATTTAGTAAACTTGGTTAATCATTCTCATGCAATTAGTATTAAAGTGTGAATTCATAATTTATAATGATTATTAATTGATACGAAGTTATTTATGTCTAAAGTCTGATGAGCTGTTGCTTTCAGAATAATTAAATGTAAAGCCAAAGCACTTTCATTAAGAACTTTACTAATTAACTATAAGTTCAGACTAGCCTTAAATTTATTTTAATGGCAAACCAATCAAGATGTATGTCAACCTATCCGTTATCACTTTACTATCAAACGCCTTTTTTAATTTTCGTACATTTAGCCAAATTTAATATTAAAAAAAAGAAACCAATGGCCAATGCAAATACAATATCCGAAAGAACTTCGGACTCCGGCGGGTTCGAAAACAAGAGCCACGGCAGCCATTCCAGGGCGAACTGTAAATTTAACGCGTAACCCGAGGCTCGCCGAGAGTTACGAGAGTGCGAGCGCGCTTATGCGATTGTATTTAAATGGAGTTATTAACTTACGACTGGGTCTGGGTCAGGTCACGAAGCGCCGCGCTCATGTGTGCGCGCGCGCAAACTCACAAATTGCGATCACGTTATTGCTTTTCTAACGGTCGCGATGGGACTCGCTGCGATGTCGGGGAGGGCTGACGACCGCGAATGGGTTAAGTATCTGCGCGCCGCGAGTGATTCAACTTTTCTGATGTTCTTTACGTTAGTTTTTTTTTTTTTTTTTTTCATTGTATCGCATAGTGAATTGATTTTTTGAGAAGTGCGTGGATATCGATTTAGATGAATTTTCTTAATTTTAATAGAAAATCTTTTTAGCAAACTCGGTAGAAGCATTGCAACCGCAAACGCAACGTCAATTCAGCGTCATTGCAGCTCATAAATCCGATAAAACCAATGGTTGAAATCCTTTGGCGCTGACAATAACAGCGCGATTTTCCGGCCCGACTCCATACCGCCAGATAACGAGCCGAAAGGTGCAGCTCTTTTTCTCCCGGCCAGTCAGGTCGAGTCGCTCTCGACCTCGATTTGTAATCGGAAACACTGGCATTTGTCCGAAGAGGAATTCAATGGTGCGCCGTCGCGCTCCTCATTAGAGCGTGATGCCGCTTCCCCTATATTGGCCGCGCAAGACGCGCGTCTCTTTTTCGATAACGACGCGCGCGCGGACACGCGTGTATTGCGAGTAAATATTTAACCCGGATGCGCGCCTGTGCGTACGACGATTGGGCCCGCCGTGCTTTTTTTGGCCGGTGGAATGTGGGCTGTTTGGTCGAGGCATTCCAGGGGCTCGCGTTACTTGCTGGATATTAGAGCTGATGTTGGTTTATTTATATATATATATTGTTACTTTTAGAAAGAGAATCGATTTCTTTCGGTTTAGGGTAAAATACCCAATAGATGGACAAGGTCAGTAGGTGGACAGTTTTGTCAGTTATTATATCTATCAAACTAATTATTTTTCAAGTAAAATCTTTAATTTTGATTGCAAAGAAGTAAAACTAATTAAGGTGATACTTATCAACGAGTGACCTTTTAATATAAAACAGAGTATCTTCAAAAATAGTGTTTATCTACTAGACCTTCTCTATGTATAACCTATACATCCAATGGATGGATTAGTTAACTAAATGGAGATATGGCAGTCGTCCATATACTGGACATAAGTGACTTTCGCATCAGTTTTGCAAATTTTCGATTTAAACAAATATTTCTAATACGTCTGGTATGTATTTACTGAAAATTGAAGTTCCTTGCATTCAATGATTGTAAAAATCATTTTAAACAACAAATACGCATAAAAATCTGCTTAATACAAAGTATAAAAATCCTTAGTCGTCCGTGTATTGAGCAGTTTACCCTATTTGTCGGGATGTTTTGTAGACAACGAATGATGAAGTATAATTCTAGTTTGTTCTTTAAATTTTGATTGGTCTCGCTCGTTTAGCTTACAATTACGAGCTTCTTCTCGACTAATAGTTTGGCGGTTTCGTTATTAATATTTTTAAAGCGTAACAAAGAGGCGACCGCTACTCGAACCGGTTATGAATTTAGATTATTGTCAATTGCGAAAGCACTGTAAATTGTCTTGTTACTAAATAGACATTTTCATCAAGATTAGAATTATTGTATACGATTTGTATGTAAAATAAATATCTCAAAGATTTCAACTGAAATATGTTTATTAGTTTTTAATTGAATTTAAGAAATAAGAGAAAATTTTATGGACACTGCATGTAAGGTAAAATTTCTCCAAATGTAAAAACGTGCACAGAGAAGGTAAGAGAAATCGTACTGACCGCTTCATAAATATGACACTGGGTTCTAATAGTCATAAATTTGAAACTTTTTTTAACAAAAGCACTTTTTCTGCGTGATCGCTCAAGTAGAGACAATTCGCGTGTGTTTCTCCGAAATGTCAATTCCTGAGTTTTCTCGATTTCGACAAATATTTTTGCGAATGAAACTTTTGATTTTCCCATTCCCGCAAAAGCGTGAAATTGATGGGCAGCTTACTCTTACGAGATATAAAACAGGTTTACACTCTAAAACATACTTCTATATTAGAATTAATTTTTTCAAACTTCCAGAAGAAATATAGAAACATTGCGTTGAGGGTCATTAGGAAAAGCAGTTTATTCAGTTGAAAAAGAACGCTATTTTTCAAAATCCATCCAAGTTTCCGCAGAGCCACGTATTCGTTGACAATTTTTCCGCTCTGTTTACCCGAACATAAACGTTCTATTACCCTCTCGCGACTTCTTCAATATCTGCTCGAACTCCGATTCTACATAATGCGGCATCGCGCGGCCAAAAGCAATCATCAATAACCTTCCAGCTTTTGAAGAGTCGCTATCGCATTCTATACACCCGAGCCAATATCGAGCGAGTCGAGTGAACGACGCTCGCCTCGCTCGTTCGGTATATATATATAGACTCGGGTCCTTAACAAGCCGCTGCTTTCGCGCGTGAGCGATACGCGTCGTCGCTCGCGCGAACGGCCGGGTGGCGGGCGCTGCGTTCGTAAATATTCCGACACCTTCCCCGAGACGCATTCTCATTTTTCACCTCGCCGCGAGCCTCCGCGCGATGTAACGGCGTCTCGCGCGCCTTTTGTAATGCGGGCTTTTTAGGCGGGGCGCGCAAGTGCCTCGCGCGTTGATTGATCATTCCGGGAGTTGGTGCGCGGCGGGGAAAAGATTTCGTTGATAATCGAAAAGGGATTTAAAAGTAGGACGTTCCGCAATGTTTTCGAGGTGGTGCGTTTTGGCAATGGAAAATATATTAATGTGGCTTTCGTGTATATAGTCTATGGCGTTTGAACGAGTAACATGCGTAACGAATGTTAAGTAATGTATTTCGGGTGCGTATTTTATACTTACGTATTTATTAAGAATTTAATCGAGTTACAAACCTTTAAATCTATAGATTATCGATGGAGTAATTTATAAGCAGAGATCTTTTTTTATGAAGGGAAATATACAGGAATTAATCTGCATCAATCGGGTCTCTCAATTGGGTCATTCATAAGGTTCAGGCTGACGCTTTTGGGTAATCGTATAGAAAAAGTTGATTCCGACTTTAGAGAATTCAATACGCCAGTCGCTTCGCCGAAAATACCATGTCGGGTATATTGCATTGAACCACATTGAATCCACCAACTTGAAACCCTTTGACATGTGTACGCGATAATAAACCCTTTGACATATACATATAAACAGTATTCGAAAACTAGTTGAATACGGATTATTCATCGAGCATTACTCAATACGGCCTATATATTCTTGAAATATTATTTATGTGATCTTTGACGAGTGAAGGGTCTCGGATGCATTACATAACGAAAAAAAAAAATCACATCAACCCAATATGTAATAATCCCCGCAGAAGACTTACCGTTTCTTCTTCCTTGTCGCGCAGTTTGCGATTAGCCTCCTCGCTCTCTCTATTCGCTTTCTCCAGCTTCTCGATCAGCCGGGTCTTGGCTTGCATCTCGTTGATCTGCGGAGCAGAAAGAAGAACAAAAAATTTGGTTGAGCGTTTGATTTACGATCGCGCAGGATCGGCTTTTGTCTCGGCCCTCGCTCCGGTTCCAATTATTACCCGTAAAAATTCTGACGTAATGCGCGCGCGTTCGGGATCGCGCCGCGAAATGTTTCTATTATCGGCGCGCCGAGTAAACACACTTGCACAATTTGCCGCTGATTGGCAGCCCTTTGTAATTAATGTTCCGCTTCGACTGTACACACGCGCGCTGCACGCATTTATCTTGAGCTCGATTGTGCGATTTGATCGCGTAAAGTGGCGCGGCTTGGGGTTAATGTTTCGCGTGACCGGGCAATGTGATTTCTCGCGAATTGAGCAGCGATCGCGAGATAGGCGGGTAATGTAATAATAGAGGAATTCCGATATCGTTAATAAGGCATTAAGCATTGCTGTTACGTTTCTTTTGTCCGCGTCGGTTCTTGGTTGCTAATTTCAAGAAAGTGGCATGTCCTTGTTGTTGAAAGTAAAAATGAACTGTAGTACAATAAAAGAAGTTGCTTTTTTATAACGGCGTACATATGTTTATCGGAGGAGGAAGTAAGAATTTGGTAAAAATCGTTAGATGTTCATAGAATCTTTGGGGATCGATAAAATCTCTTTTAGCACCGATCCATTACGTTAATTTAAACGTTTAAAATTTTACGAAACAACGACCAATGCTACTTCAATTTTTCGGTAAGTTTCATTTGCAAATTTAAACTGCTAATTACAAGGGAAAATCTTTACAAGCTTATGGTGAGATTATCTGATAAATTTATAATAATTAATAAATACATTATTACCAAATCATATAGATATAACTTGATTTTTTTAATTATTTTGCATAGTATTAAATAAATTATGTAAATTTAAGAAACGTTAAAGTATACAGGAAGAATAAAAAAACGAGAGTATCAAATTTACCATTAAAGTTTTGCCTTACATTAAGCTTTTTAAAAAAATAAATTTTGAAAATTTCTTGTTTTCCAGTTTACGGCTTTAGATAGATTAAAATAAAAAAAAAATCTTTTATACTTGTATAATTTATTACTTACATAACTCAGTTTAAGATATTGCTGTTTTATTCCGACACCTAAAGTAGGTGAATTTTAAATTAATAAAAGACAAATATAGCTCAAGAAACACTATCTTCTTATGCTGTTAGCAATAAATTTACTGATTTCGACGGTACTTTCTAAAAAAAGCCAAATTTCAACTTTTTTTATATTTACATCAAGCATTAATATAATTATAGATACAAATATAGATTAACTGTAGTCGCTTTTAACAGTAAAACCACTTTCCTTATCTTTCATTCCCCCATTAAAGATAATCGCCCTAATTGACCTCTTGGGTTCCGATAGCCTGTTTTCAGTTAAGAGGCTCCGTTTCCTCGCAATAACGCGTCCTCGGCGCACATCTGTCCCGCAGAAATGGGGCTCGTTAACATTTTCGGTGAGACGGTGATCCGCGAACAAACACCGTGGCGGCGTTGCATGAATAATTCATCGGCGCGCGTATTATACGAGAGGGTACAGAACGCGTCGTCGCCCAGGAAATTGATAATTCGAAGGGGATTCATCTGCTGCTGCTGCCGCCGCTGCTGCGAGAGTCGATATATATATATATACAGTGGCTTCGCAGCAGGAAGAAGCGCGCGCTTACCTGACCAAGATTTCTTCGCTCCACTTTCGGCGTCTTTATGTTATGTACTTGTATAACTCGGGGGCTCCACTCTCTTTCGCTCGTCCCTTTCTTTTTCATCTTTTTTAATCGCAGACAGTTTTTTTTTTTTTTTTTATTTTCGCCGGCTTCTGATACTCTTCCGCGACGGGCTTTGTTCATTTTTTTTTTCTTTTGGAATAAGGTAATTTTTAAGTTATATAAGTTTGAACCTTGGAAACCAAGAGTTTATATTTCTAAAATAAAGCACAATAAGCGGTTTTGAAAAAGAAATAATTATTATAAAGCCAATAACTTTTTTCAGTTAGCCAATTTATTCGTACTTAAAAAACACTCTTCGTTTACCAGCCCAGATCGACTGCCGGCCTTTAAAAGCAGCATCTCCGAAAGGCAGTTCGACATTATTTCGTGCGGCGACGATACGCTATATATATATATATCTTTTCTCGGGCAGCTGATGATCTTTCGACAAACGCCCGAGGGCCTTCACCTTCACCTTGCCTTTCCTTTCTAGGCTCTCGGCGACTGCGCTCTTCCGCGGGCAGACGTAACGCGCGAAAGCCCGTTTTTTCGCGCGGCAATATTCCTCCCGGCTTTTTTGCGCTAGAAACGTTCGAGGAAAGCGCGTATATGTGGAACGCGCGCAAGGGGAATCTCTTTCTTATAGACCGGCTTCGCCGTCCTCCTCGATTGTCTGTGCACTCTGAAATTGTCGCTATTGTATGATAATAATGATTTTTAGAGCGAGATCGATACGAATTGCCGCGTGGATTTCGAAACTGGACTGGCTTTCGTTTTTGCGATTAAGGGGAGTTTTTTTTTTAAAAAGTAGTTCTCGTTTTAGAATAGAAGATTTAGCGTTTTATTTTATTGGGGTCAATGGGTTATGATAATAGTCTTGGGTGTTTAAAAGGAAAGCAGAATTTATAAGATTTTCTAGTATGAAAACGGGCTGAATTTACAGCATAAGAAACTGTAAATTGGCACGTTATTCGTGTGTGAACTATTTTTTCAAAGATCTCGATTGCGATTATTGAAATGATTGGTGACAAAGTCAATTTTATTCCCAAAATTTTTCTAATTTCAATCTCGCGCAAACCAATAAATGTAAATTCACCCCTCGTTTCACAGAAAACATTCCGCGCGCGAAGCGCAGCGTGCCGTAAGCAGCGGTAAAAAGGAGGAAGTAACCAAGCCACACGCCAAGTATGCAACGCCTAAAAGACGATTCCGCGCGAAGCAGCTTCGTCATTAGCGCTCGAGCGCTTTCAAAGCCTAGATTTATACGCGCGTTCGCTTATCTCGACGTCCTCGGTCTCTTCCTGCTTTGCGCGGCGCGAATCCGCGAATTCACTTGCACTTTCACTACCGCTCGTATCGAGCTTATATCAAATCGGTCGTGCCATTGATATTGAAAGAGAAAGGGGCCGCGATTCGCCAGGTGACGCGTTTAATATAAGGAATGGCTGATGGCTGCGCGAGTCTAAAAATATTGGGTGAGAAAAGAGAAGGGATTTTGTAAATTTGTCTCGCTTAAATTGCAAATAGAATATTAATCATTTATAATCTCATTGTACAAAGATACGCGATAAAAGATGGAAATACAATCATCTTAAAAAAAATACCAACATCGGTCATTATTTTTTATTGATATTCTACATAAAATGTAACATCAAAGAAAGTGTAGAGAAAATCGTACTTCAATATAAAAGTTTTCAAACCGCTGTAAATGCCACGTTCATCCACTGAGTTTTTCAATTTCAATCTTACGTGTAATACCCGTTTTATTGAAAGATAAATGTATATAAGTGAAAATTTATCTGCGCGGGGGCAGCATCCCGCCGACCGCAAAAGGTACAAGTTACCAGCTTTGAATACGCGGAAAGCACGTTAATCCTCGGAGAGATAGTAGAGAAATTTCGCATGCTTCTCGATGAGCTATTAGCACGGATCCTTAACTGGTAAAAACGGCTAAAGCTTCATTAGTAACTTTCGCCGCGGAAACGGTTAATTAAATTTTATTCGGTTTTAAAACAAAATATTTTCAAATGACTTCGAGATGATCGTTTATGTATGAACGTGGATTTTTTAATATCGGATGCTCCAACTCATATTTTATGTGTTATAAATATGAATTAGAGTACTTATCCTCTCTTAAAAAAGTGATGGCCGGATGTTGTGAAGCCTTTAAAGACTGATTTTGATTGGTCGGTAAGGAATAGGCGCGAGAAATCATACATCCGCTAGATTTGAATTTTCACCATAAATATTTGAAACTAAATACTTAAAATAAAAGGATTAATATGTTATTTTTAAAATTAGTATTTTAAAAATTTGGAGACTATCCTATCATGTTTAAATCAAGTAAAGTAAAATTATATTGAAAAATGGCGTGTATTTTTATAACCTCAGACTATCTCTCCAATTGGATAACAAGCCTGTCAGTAACACTTGAGTAACTGAATTTTGGAAACAGCCATATAAGGAGTAGGGGCTAATACCAACCCTTAAAAAATGCGTGTTGAATACAGTTTATGTTTACTTGCGTATTTTATAAAAGTTATGCAGATTTTTAAACAATATATAAGAAAATAACTAGACATATTTAATTGTATACTATTCTATACTGTAAGAGAAAATAATTCAACTAAAGATGCGAGCTTAATGTATATACTTAATGGTTGGTATTTGCCCCTACTCCTTATGACTGTCTCCAAAATTCAGTTACTCAAGGGTTACTTGATCACAGACTTGTTAATCCAATTGGAGAGACAGCCTCAAAAAAAGAAAATAGTATATACGCGCGAAGCACGTTCGATTTTGCTAGTACTTTAAAAGTTGAATAGTTGGAAAGATGTATGAAAATTCCAAGCACCTGCACCGGAGGATAATTTTCTTTTTGATGAAAAATCCGTTCACAAGAGAATTTAATACTTCAAATTAATAATTAAATTTGTAAAAATAGTTTTTACGTAAGAAAATATTTTGTCAATAAATATATTGAATTTTCATTTAATAAATTGTTAATCTTGTTCAATAATTATTTTCTATTTTAAAAAGTCGCAAAGATTCTTTTCCCTTTTTTTTTTTAAATAAAACTATAAGAACTACTGATGCATATTCCTATATATGACCTTCCTCTTCTTAGCACCGAATGGACAAAACAAAACTTTCAATTCCATTAAAACAAACAAAAAAGTCCTCCAGTAATAAAAAAAATCGATTTGCTTCTTACAAAAGTAAGAAAAAGCCCACACTCGCCTTCGTAAGAATACAATTCGAAACCCCGACGACTGCGAGAAGCGGCTCGAGATCCATACCAACGCGGAGTGCATTGTGCCGGCACACGCACACTTCGTACATCAGACGCGGTCGGGTCGGTGGGCTCAAAATCCTAGAAACGATGCATATATAAATCGAGACCGTCGCGGCTCTCGTCTCGAGCGGCGATTTCAAACGGATACTGTGGTGCCATAACGATCTCGCCGACGAGTGAAAGTCCCGATGGTTTCTGAGAAAGTCGCGAAGAATCGGCACGATTGTCGTCGGTTCGGCGTTTGCGCGAATTTCCATAATAAGCGGGTTCCTTTTTTTTTGAGTTCACCGTTGTTACTCGACAGGTGCTTTGACTTGAAACGGGGTCTTAGGATTTTGCCTCTGATGCAGGTGACATTAAGCGATGTAATGATGTGATCTAACTTTGTTGCGGGTCGCTACTGATTGCACCTGATGGCAGATTTATTTAAGTACATGCATACTTTTATTTCATTCGTAAATTTATTAAACTACTTCATTATAAGACTTCGAAAACTTAGTAAAAAAATCAGATTAATTTATCATGTCAACTCTGCATTTCACGTTATATATTTTTTTTTTCATTCTTAAATTTTACGTATCCATGTATTTGTGAAGAATTAATTAACGTCATTTTTTTAACAAGAAGGATATTATATATAATTATATGCTTACGAAAAATAGATATTAAATTGAATATAATATAGTATCATTTTATAACAAGATGAATATTAAAATTTATAGAACGATGTTGTGTTAAAGTTTCAATTAAGTCCATTTCATATTTCAGATTAGCATCATTTTCTACATAGATATACATCTAATATATGGTCATAACGGTTTTTAAAATATTACTGACATGGTTCTTCAAATGGAACAAAAATGGAAGATCTTTGCAAAATCATTAAATCTGGATCACGGATGTTTCATGGCGATGCACCTGATACTTTTCATATGGTACTGAAAGTCTCTTGGCTCTTTTAGGTTAAAACTCCAGTGGTGACACACTTTATCTGCGATAATTTTCAGTTAAAATAAGTAAGGCTAATTCGATCATTTTTTTTTTTCAATTTAATGATTTTACATCGCATCACGTTAATAACTAATACATAATCCCCAGGAATGCAACACGGTTTCAAAATCAATTATTATTCATGCAGCCATGAGCTCGACTAACATTTTCCGAAAAATTCAGGAAACGTTTTTATGAAATAACTCTGAAAATTTCATACTGGAGTGAGATTCGATTTTGAATGAATCAAGCTGCGCATTGACGGGGTTTTTAGCCATTATTTATTTAATGCTAACAATAAAACAAAATCCGCTTACTTATTTACTCTTTGAATACGGCTTTGGTGCGTATCAGCTCGATGAATTGATTAACGATCAACCTTGCAAGTAGGCGGTGATAGAATCGCTAACGCTCGCGATTAATCCTTGAAAGGACTGGTTTCCTAGCAACCTTTGACAGCGGCTTTGGTTATTCATATTTTCTTTTTGATTGATTTTTCCTTTGATAAAAAAATACGGCGAAATTGAATTCAAAAATATTGAAAATATTGAAAATTTTCCGTGCACAAAGGAGCAAATTGATACTGTATATAAAATTATCTTTCAAATATTTAAAATTTTTATTAAAGTTAATTCCTTTGTTAAGTGCAAAACCATGAGTGACAGTCTGTAAAAACTTAAAAATGAAAAAAATATTTTATACAGGAAAAGTGATTTCTGTAACTACTCATGAAGTTACAATCCCTAACTTTTTGAAACGCTTAATAGTATGATATTTCTATCTAATTAAAATTTTTCAAATCTAAAAACCCCCCTTAATTAACTCATCTTATCGCAATATTCATCAACGTATGCAAGAAAAACAAATTTAATAAATATAGTTAAAGTATAACTGCGCCGTACATTTGCATTAATAAGCAGAAATTAAATCCTTCTTTGCGCATATATATATATATATGTATATACCTTCCAGGAAATTGCAACACACCGCGAGGATAAATAAAAATAAAATAGCCAACTTTATTCGAAGCAAGTGTTTTTACGCACTGCTGCCGCGCGTTTACGATTCAATTCAGCCGGACAACGTTTTACGTATAAAAAGCATTGCGACGTTAATAATAATAGCCCCGCGCACCGAAAGTGAGATTTATTTCTTACTTTATTATCGCTCGTAAAAGCGGAACGTTCGCCCGCTTTTCTTTCGATAATGGAGACTCAAGACTCTCGATTTAAGTCTCGATCGGACTGCATTCGCTTGCCAACACTGAATTTGCGCGCATCGCGCGTCCTGGAACATAAAGCTTAATCGGTCCGCCTAAAAACATCGGCAAACTCGCGATTAACTATTCCGCGAGTGTTCAAGCCGGACACGTCCTTTTCGACTGGCGTCACTTTTACTCGGGGCTCTGTCGATCTCGCGGCTTCCTTTTTTTGTCTTTTGCTTCCGAGTACAATGAGCCTCTTTTTTCTTGCATTGCTTTTTTAATACGTAAGAGAGAACATAAACATTTTTGTCGGTGTACGAGATTGCTTCCTCTTGGATGCAGCTGCAAGTTCTCGTTAAGGTGGGTCGAGCGCTAACACGCTAAATTACTGCAGAATTATTTAAAATTGAAAAGAATGATTCTTTAAATAAAAATACATCTTCTTGCCAAATCTTAGGTCAGGTTGCCGAGCAAAATATTTAAGAAAAAATTATTCAATGTTCGGTATTTTAACACAGGTTCTTATAGAAGTAGCTCATTTTTAACTGGAAATGTATATTCTTTTTGTCGATAAATTCTGCAGATGTGAATGAAAAACATTAAAAAAGTTTAAAATGTGTACTTTCTACTGCAACAAATATATATATGATAGTGGACAAAATAAAAAGATATTTAATTATGAAAAATTAAATTATTTTACTTCCGCAAAGCAGTTCATTTTCAAAATTTGGAACGTTGCAAAAAAGCGTCCATAATTGAAATTTTCTTGTAAACATTAGGTTTTATATCATGAATAAACTTATTAAAAGAACTCATTCTTAATATAAAAATTATTTTCATTAAACTATTATTTATTTTCATTAGCTATACTAAATATCGAAATCAAATGAGTATCTAAAATAAATTTTATTTTCATAGAAAAAAGCATACGTTTATTTCATGCGCTTCTTACATTTCTAAATAATATATATATATTTTTTTATTTTAATTTGCTAGTATATGGGAAATAGTATTTTATTATATTAATTTTCATATCACTTCATTAACTAGAGAATTATCCTCGACCCACCTTAATGGAGTGCTTTTAATGATTTTTGTAGGTTTTATATAGAATATATAGCTAAATGAATGCGGATGAAATGAACGAGTTGGTGTTTTTAACATGATAATCTTTGTTGACACGTTTTAATTTAAAATGTTACTTGTTATTAGGTTAATCCCAGCTGACTTGAGTAGTGGAGGATTATAATTTTCCGCTCTAATTTAACCAGATGCGAATTTCATCAATTTGCGTTTCCTAATTGAGACAATTTTAAGTTCATCGAATTATTGAGGTTTATTGATTATTTCGTGCAAATGAATGTAATTTAAACGACAGAATGTAGATAATAAAATACTTGGGATCCTTTCCGATATGCGAGTTTCATTTAGCATAATATTTGGAAGAGAAAAATACCCGAAAATTAAAATGAATAACAGTCAGTATAATAATAAGCCTGAAATCGAAAGTGCAAAAGAAACAAAAATTAAATGCCTTTTTACCGAAAGAACATTGTGCATGTCTCGCGCGTCGATACACCGAAAGCCAAACGGTGATATATTTCCGAAAAGAGCGGGCAAACTGCCGAAAATTCAAAAGCACTCCGACCCCCCCTCATGATTAATTCAGATCGATTCTCGCAGCAGCGAAATTCCCTCTTCTCTCTTTCATTCCTTCGGTTTCCGCGTCTCCGCTTGCATGCATAACATACCTACTCCTCTTTCTCTCCCAAGCCCGCGTATCCTGCGTACATCTTAACGCGCTCCTCAACCTCTGTCTCCCTCTCCCTCTCTTTATCTTTTATCTCCTTTTAAAGCGCATAACATACGTCCTCGCGAGGAGTCGCGCGCTGCACCCGCCGGAGAGCCGAGTCCATAACGCGAAAGCGGCCGCTGGAATATCAAATGCATGCGCGCGCTCGTTGCACCTCTCTCTCTTTCTCTCCATCGAGGTCGCGCGAGAGTACGTAAGTGCGACCACCTCTCTCGCAGGCGGCGAAAGCCTGGCTTTGACCATTCCCACGCCTAGGAGGAGAGCCTAAATTCAGACGCTTGACCGAACGAGCGCGCAAAGACGCGGCTGGTATTATAATAACGCCGCAAGGTGAGTCTGCGCCGCGGTCTGCTTTTGCGCGGAATTATGCGGGATGGTCGGGGATCAAATCGAGATTACACGAGGTGGGCCCTTTTTTATTGGAAGAGACGTTGAGCGACGGAAGTTAAGCTGAATGTTTTAAGTTACATTGGAAAACAAGCGATTTTTGGGTGGATGAAAATTTTGTTATAATGTATTGTTTTAAAATTCATTGTTTTGTGCGAAATCTTTAGGCTTCAGTTTTTTTAGGCCTCTAGTTAAACACACTTTAGCTTTCAAATTGTTCGGTTTTATACGTATTTTAGTGTCTAAGAGTGTGAGAACAAAAAAACAAAGTTCGAGCCAAATTTGCGATCTAAATCCCTGATCCGCGATACCAATTTTCCCGCGGATAATAAGCCTCCATTTAAAAAAATTTCATTTTATGTTTTCCAGCCATTGTTGCGTGTAAAGATTTGTTTCTGTTGATTTGCGAAACGGCTAAACGTACACTGAGAGAAATGTTCTAATAAAATTTACTATAACTGTAAGAAAAATTACTATTTTTTGTGTTAACCGAGGGA